>CAEFZX010018299.1:0-16876 GCA_903066825.1 Alfaro cultratus
GCTGGATTGTAATTTCAGAACTTTTATTTCTGTACAACAGTATTGCTCTGTGTATCGATCAATATGTGTCCAAAGTGAGAGGTATTGTGTATATGTGTTTGTATATATACAGTATGTATGTATTTTTTTCCTTCTTTCGGCTCTAATAAAAATGTTAAAACTCAAAAGAATAAAAATTAAAAAAAATTCTCAAAGGTTTGGAAATTCTGGAGTTATTGGGTTAATCTAGCAACTTTCGACCAGCAGATTGACTTTCAGAACCGGAACCGCAGTGGTACCAAACATTTTCTTTTGTCTCAGGTTCTCTGAAACTTTTAACCTGAATACCACAAAGGTCCAACATGACTGAACCGAGTCAGGATTTCACTTTTTCACCGCCCCGTCTGCAGTACCGACGAGGCGGTTCTGGTCCGTCATGATCCCAGCCCTCATCCCGGGTCACCAGAGTTCGGTTGTGACAGAAAGAGGAAATACAAACATTAGAGAAACTTTCTGATTTTCTTCTGGGGAGGTGGAGCGAGCGGGCCGATCTGGACCGGTTCTGATGCCTGAAGGCTTTACTCAGATATCGCTGGAGGACAAACTTGCTCTTCCACACTTCCTCCTTCTTCTCCTCTGTTTTTATTTCATTGATTTCAGCTTCGCGTTTCCTCTGGTTTCCTCTCGTTCTCTCTGCCTCAGCAAAAACATTCTCCTGATTTTAACTTTTTACTTTTCATTAACTTAGAAATTTCTCCTGAATTCGTTCATCTGTTTCCTCCAGTCAGTTGTCAGATGACTGCTGGTACTGAGCCTGGTTCCTGTTCTGGTTCTGGTTCTGGTTCTGTTGCAGGTTTCTTCCTGTTAAAGGGAGTTTTTCCTCTCCACTGTCGCTACTTTCACGCTCAGTATGAAGTCAATGATTCATTTGCTTAGAAAATGTTTAAAGTAATTTGAATAATTAATTGAGCTTATTGTACCGTTTGATCAGCAGGAGCAATTAGCATGTGTGTATTGGTTGTGTATTGATAAAATTAAAGTGACTCATTTGTCCAGGACTTTGTTTTGACTTTTGTTGTACTTCTGAACAAACAGATTGTCCTGAAGTTGGAGGAAATCTGAACCTCTTCTTGTTCTTGAACGTGAGGATCCCAGCTGGAAGCATCAGTCTTTGTGGAGCTGGAAACTGCTCATTGTTCTGATTGTTCTCTGAATTTGTCCTGTAGTTTCTGGTAAAACTCTGACGGTTGTAAATCAAGAGGAAGTTGACTTGGTCCGTTTCTTTCTGGACGATGGAGTGCTGTCTGAACCGGGCCGAAAGGCCTCCTGTCGGCGCCCAGCAGCTGCCGCGGCGCCGAGCCTGGAAGGTTTTCACAGCGCTGAGATTCTGGCTTGGACAGAATGCGACGCTGATACTTCAGGCATCAGCGTCGCATTCTGAGCACAGGCAGGAAGCATCCAGAGAGCAGAGTATTAAATGCTCAACGAGACGCATCTGACCTCTAATCTGAGCCAGTCAGAACCAGATGACTCTCATTAAAAAGCTCAGTGTCCTCCGTTGATGTTCTGATTCAACGGCCCACATTCCAGCCCAACTCGACTCAAGTCATCTGAAGATTCGCCTCATGTGAAACGGCTTTACAGAAAACTGGAACCTCGTGACAGATTCGTCGTTAAGGTGCTGATTTTATGCTGCAGCAGAACATTTTTCACTCTTCCCAAACAGACTCAGTCTCTCTTCAGCCGGTTAACGTCCGGCTCTGCTCTGCTCCAGATGTGAGCGTCTCTGTTCCTCGGTACTGTGGGCCGGTTCAAGAACTGCCCACAGGATGTTTACAGCATCGATCAGCCATAGATCTACAGTGTGGCTCTACATTTTAATTTTTCAAACATGCAGCCGTTTGGGTTTATGATGTAAACCACATGACTGTCCGGCACCGGCACAGCTAATGCTACTGGAGAAGAGTCTGACCCAGTCGGACCGGGCCGGAACCGGCTGAAGCCATGCTAATGGAAAATGGCTTCAGGGATGGTTCTGGATCTGCCTGCGACTCGTTTCCATGATCCAGTTCCTCTTACCAGAACTTCTCATCCCCCAGGCTTTGGGTCAGAACGTAGATGAATCTAGAGCAGGAGTGCCCACCCCTGACGCTCTGCTCCACAGGATCCATCCTGACGTCCTTCAGGAACGAAACACCAACTCACTGATGGTCCTGAAGGAGGAAGGAGGTTCTGTCCCACCCGGAGTGACCCGCCTCATCAGACGGTGAGAAGCAGAACGTTCTCTAATGAGCTTGACGCTCAGGCAGAACACCTCAAACCCAACACATCGGACGCCATCTTGTTGTGAATCGCTCTCAGATTGCTTGTCTCCAGGAAATTTGCTTGGCTGTGGAATCAGAGGGAATCATTTCCCAACCAGTGTGTGACAGCCGAGGCTTCGAGAACGAAGCCAGAAGATTTTCCTGGAATTGACTGAAGTCTTGCGGCCTTGGAGTTACAACCCTCAAATGAACAAAAATACAAAATGGAAGACAAGATAAAACTCTTACAGTGGAGACGACTCACTGGGCGAGTTCATTCTGGAACCACTGAGTTTCCATCGATGGTGTTTCTCTGTGTTTAGTGTCTGGTGGACGGGAAGTCTCTCCTCCATGCTGAACGTGGCTGCAGCTCATTGGTCACTCAGTGAAACCTTCTCTGATTGGTCGAAGTTTCATGACAAAAGTCAAACATTTTCCAACATTCTGTTTGTTTGTATTTCTATGTGAACGAGCTCAAAATGTATGACTGTTACTTCCTGGGTCTGATTGACTGAAATGGGACCAGAACTTCTTGATTCAAACCTCCTGGAGCGAATCGGACCTCCAACCCAGCCAGAGTTCTGCTGAACAGGCTCCAGTCCCAACGTCCCTCCTCACTGTGAGCCTCATTGTTTTGGTTCTCAGTCACACAACACTGCAGCGCATTATTCAGACGTAAATGTTCATAATGCCCCTTTAACCTCCATAATCACATGAAGATTAGATGAGTCATAAAACCTGAGCAGACAGAAAACAGCCAGTCGTCACATGATGCTCTGAGCTCTGCAGAGAAACTTGTGTTAATCGAAGCAAGAGGCCAAAGACGTTTATTTTTGGTATTTTAGTTTTTGAAATATTCATTTAGTTGTTTTCTGAGCAGATTTTGCTTTCCGCTCTGCTGTCTACTGGTTCTAAATCTGCAGCTGCATCAGTTTTCTCCTGGTGAACCGTGAATCGCTCCGCCGTGACATTTACACACATTTACAGCCTAATTTAATGTCATCAATGTCTGGGTGGATTTGTATGGTGCTTCAGCAGAGAAGGCCACAAGCAGACCTGTTGTTCAGCTGAAACCCTCCGTCCTCCCTCTGTTCTCCAGCGGCTGCATGAAAACCCATGAGCCACCAGGAGCTCTGCCAGCAGCTCCATTACAATCTGCACTCCTTTTCATCCTTCTGCTCTCTCTCTCTCTCTCTCTCTCTCTCTATCGCTGACTCTCTCTCTGTCTCTGACTCTCTCTGTCTCTCTCTCTCTCTTTTTCTCTCTCTCTCTTTCACTCTCTCAGGGTCCAGATCTGCGCGGTTCGCGGGCCAGAAGCTGATCGCTGCAGAAAGCATCTGTGTGTTTAATGTTCCTGCTGGTGGCCTGAGGGCTCCTGATGTGAAGGGATGAATCACAGCTCTCAGCCTCCACAGCATCTACGTCCAAATCTGCATCGTTTACTCACAACGTTTCCTTAAGATGAAATGAAATTAGTTCTCATGAAATGTTTTAAACCAACAAAGGTGAGGATTAAACCTGCAGACGTTATTATCTGAGGACATTTTCCAGGTAGGTTTTAAATGATGAGCAGTGAATTATTTTGAAAACTGCATTTGATCAAAGTGAAGAAACCAGCAGGTCATGAGATAAAAACAGTTTAAATCAACATAAAAAACTGATTAGTGAAAATAAAACTCTGAAACTGACATGTTTAGTTACATAAGAGACTGGAGTTTTTACAGTGGAGTCCAAGAACTGAGCCGGGCTATCAGAACCATCGGAACCATCCACCTGCAGTGGCCACTGTTCAACCTGAAGAGGGCAGCACTGGGACACGGTCAGGCCAAAAACTGCAGAATTATGCAAATTATATGAAAATACCACAATTTCTGTACAAACATGAACAATGACGGAACAATTTAAATTATCTGCAATAAAACAGTTAACTTTGGTTTAGTTGCTCTTTAAAAATGTTGAATGAAAAGAACTGAAGTGTAAAAAATCTGTCCAACCAGACTCGGCAACAAATTATTGTTATAAATACCAGACGGTATTAATAATGTTTTTAAATATCGACATAACAAATGCAGGTTTTAGCAGCTTTTAGGGAATCATTTGTGGGGGAACCCCCCATTAAAATATGATTATATTCTCTTCCTATGAGTATTTTGTTTAGTTATTAAAAAGCACTGTGTTTCATTGTCCATGTTAAGCTGTTGGTAACTCTTCTGGCTGAGAGTGAAATGAGTTTTGAACAGGCGCTTCAGGCAGCCTGGGGTCCTAAGGCTCTGTGTTGAAGAACGTAACGTAGCAGCCATTGTGTGACGCACGTCTGATTTATGAATGTTGTTTGTATTTTCAGGTAAGCTGAAGTAGTGAATAAGTTACCAAAAGACTTTGTATGTTTGCAACATGAAGTTGTAAAGTTTCATAAGACAAAATGTACGTTTCTGTATTAACAACGGAGATATAATTATCTCAGTCGAGACAGCTAAGCTAACGTAACATGGCAGCCATTTTGTGACGCACGTCGGATTTATGAATGTTTGTATTTTCAGAAAAAAAGAAAGTAAAGAAAATTTACAACCACCGAATGTTACTATTGTTCGAGTGTGCAACAAATTACATTAAATTTCAGAACAGAATAAAACTGAATGTACTTGTAATCATTTCAATCAGTTTCATGTTTCTAATCCATTAACATCACTTCCACTGACAGAAACAAGCTACTCAGAAGTTATGATAACTAACATTAGAAATCAATCCAACAGACCAGGTGTCTGTTTTCCAGGAGGTTAGTTAAAGTTAGCGCCTCCCAGCTGCCAGGAAGGAAAAACAACCTCATAACAATCAGGCGTCTAGTCAAAGTCAGAAGGACGAATTTTTTTCTTTCAGCTTCTCTGAATCATTTCACTCCAGGACTGAAAGGATTTCAGTCACTTAGTGAACAAATCTGAGTTATGAGGACAGAATAATTCATGTCACGTTAGCGAGCGGTTAGTTTTCCAGACACACTGCTGTCGGCTTCCTCACAGCCCTGATTCACCATCATTCTCCATTTCATATCCGTCGATACCAAACTGATGTCAATAATCAATGTCTTCAAACCTGAACGTTTACTCTAGAATACTAAACTACATATTTGTATTTTTCCTGGAGCCAAATGAAGGACAGATTGTTCTCATCACCAGGTGAAGCTCTGGCTGGTCGGGACTTTCTGAAAACGCAAACAGAGAAATTTATGGCTGCATTGTTTTTATTTTTTTACAGTTTTTAAATATTTGTGGGAAGAAATAAGTTCTGATGCATGTTCTTTGGGTTCAGCAGCGTCTGCTGGATTTGGTTGGCTGATCAGAAGTTCAGACTGAAGGAGCCGCAGCGTCCAGATCCAGAGCTTCTAGATGCGTCTCTGCTCTGGAACCCAGGATGGAAAACATCCAGCTGCTCTTTTCAGTCTGGACCAGAGATTCATCTGGAGGCAGCAGAACCGCCGTCAGTCTGGAGCTCTTACTGAAACTAACCCAGAGAAATCTTTCCACTTCATGACTGAGAGAAAAACTTGACTTGTGTCACATGACCTGCAGCAGCCAATCAGGCCTGGTTTTTTGGATTTGCTGCAGACTTTGTTTTTATTGATCTGTTTCCGTTTTGCTGCTCTGACAGTTTCAAACCGTCTGCATGTCCTCCCCCCAGGATTTGTCTGGTTTTGTCCCGTTTTTGAGTCGTCCCTCCAGCCGGGGAGAGAGAGGAGTCTGTACCTCTTCATTGGCTCACAGGCAGAGCAAAGTCCCTCCTTCCTCCTGAGGAGGAGGAGGAGCAGTGAGGGTGGAGGGCCAGGCGTGCAGACGTGTTGCAACAGATGGCCTGAGCAGCGGCGGCTGCACCGCTGAACTCTGGGACGGCGCTACACTGAGAGGAAGAGGAGGGAGGAAGGAAGGAGGTGTGGGAAAGTCTGAACTGAGGAAAACTTGTTTTCTTGCTCCTCAGCAAGAAAACATGAGCAGAAGTTCTAGTGGATCCGTAGATGGGAGCAACAGTTACACAGTCTGATCTTCATCTTCCTCCTCCTGCCGGTCTGGTCAGAGAGGAAAACACCTGCTGAAGCCCGGAGCAGCAGAGGAGGAGCAGCAGAGGAGGAGCAGCAGGCTGCAGGAGGTGAGTTTCTCCTCGTTGCTCCACTTTGCTGCTTTCAGTTGTTGCTGCGTTTGTTGCTTCCTGCTGCGGAGAGTCAGCTGATGGACTGGAGGAGGAACGGAGGAGACTCCGGCCCTCCTGCAGTCCAGGGCTGTCAGGGATCATTAACACACTGAACCGGCACCAGACCAAACAAACTGACTGTGTGAGAAACGATGAAGGACGGAGAGGAAAGTCTTCCTCTGCTGCTGTTTAAACTGAAACTCTGAGCTGCAAACGTTCATCTAAGGTTCAAAAGTATTCATACCCCACAATGGCTGAAAATGATGGCGTGAATGTGATGAAGACTCTGGAGGGAGATGAAGATTAGGGTGATGGCACACAGGGCCTCCTGCAGAGAAAGCAGCTGTTTGGTTTAAACAGGAATTGATCATTGATTTATGATCTGCTGCTTCTGGGTTTGAATCTGACAGGATTCACATTCAACAGTTCAGTTCAAAATGTGAATCAGTTTGAACTGAACAGTTCTTTAAATCTGGTTGTTTAGTGGAAACCTGTTAGCCTTCCTGCTCAGGTCATAATATTAACAATGATAATGTGTTCGTTAATGAATCATTATAATTTACAACAAGCAGCAGCTTCATCATCCGACCTGCAGATCCAGATGCAGCTGTTGGCATCTCAGATTCCCTCTGGGAACACTGAGCTGCTGCTTCGTGGGTCAAACACTAAATACACCTTAGCATCAGTGGTGGAACCAGATGGCAACAAAAGGAGCAACATTTTCAGTTTAAAAACTATTTTAGCAGCTAAATAATGGAATAAATTGACATATGAGCCCAGCATCCTGTTCTTCATCAGGTTGGAGCAAACAGGTTTCCAGAGTTTCTTCATTTAGAAATGTGGACGCTAACATTAGCGTTAGCTGCTATGTGTTTAGCATTGAAAAGCTAATTTAGGTTAGCATAGCTTCGCTGGTAGACTCACTTCGTCCAATCAGATAATTTTTTATTTCCATGCCAAGGCTTGAATATTTAATTACACATCAAACTGTTCAAACTCTGGGTAGTTTTCCTCTGGTGGCGTTTAGCGAGATCCGACCAGCAGGTCAGGGTGACGTGAAATCCACCAGCTTCAGATCCTCCTCTGCTTCTGATCCGGACAAAATCTGCCTTCACAAATACAGCAAAATAATCAGAGACAAACAAACAAACCAGGCTTATTTCCCACCAAGTTCAATATTATAAACGTCTAATAGAGGAAACTGGAGGGAAAAAATCCTTGTTTATGATAAATTATCATTATCACATCAGGAAAAGCTGCTGTAGCTACCAAATTATTATTATTATTATTATTATTATTATTATTATTATTATAATACCTCTGGCATACATAGATTTAACATTATTTAATTTTTTTTATAGGAAATGTAATAGAGAACAGATTTTAAAATACTTCTGTTAGTTTATAAATCACTGAACAGTTCAGCAGCAAAATACATGAAAGATCTGTTGCTGTTGAACCAACCTTCTGGTTCCGTTTTGGTTCTAGTTCTGGTTCTGGTTCCTGCTCCGGACATGGAGAAGCAGCATTCGGCTTCTTTGAACCTCAAACGTCCAGAAACCTGAAAATCAGCTGAAACACCGACTGAGAGCTGCTTTAGATTAACAGGAACATCTGTGATTTAATCTGGATTAAAACTTTTTATTTAGTTGTTTTATTTGAACTGCTGTGACTCAAAGTGGAAAGATAATGATACACAGTATATCGGCACTAATATCGGTATCAGCCAATATCGGTCACTTTTTATCCAGAATTGCTCCAGTAAATAAAACCAGGTTGAAATTAACATCCAATATTTGTTTCCGTCTTGTTGCCGTTTGTTTCTTTCCAAAGGTGTGAAAACATTAGAGAAAAACATGAATCAGTAAATATCGGTTATTAAAGTCGGATATTGGTATTGGCCCAGATTTTCACATCAGTTCATCCCCAGAAAAAAACCAACAGAGAGGCACATTAAACAAGTTATCTGTTTTTATTTACATTCTATTGAACATTAGATGCTAAAACACATTTCTCCTCTTCTTAATAACCAATAAAAACATATTTAATGTGAATGTTTCCTCCGTACCATCACCCTAATCTTTGGCTCCTCCTCTGCAGCGCAGCATTCAGGATGAATCTGATTATTTTAGGAGGATTTAATAAGGACCAGAACTGAACCCGGTAAGGGTTCTGTTAGGATGGGAACCTGCAGCGGTTCCTGCTGGTCCGATTCGAGCAGGATGAAGTTGGTTTTATCACAGAATCATGTTGTCATTCTGAACTGAGTGGACCCACATGGAGGGAACAGCTCAGTTCATCTCTCTGTTTTGGCTTTTTGCTGATTTCTCTCGGTTCTGTAGAGGAACGTGGATTTGACCCATCCGTGGACAGGAACTGGTTCTGAACTGGAGCTTTAGTTCCTTTATCAGCAGCAGATTATTTACAAAAGGACCTTCTTCTGCTGTCACCGGACAGCAGAAGAAGAGGAGGCGCCTCCAGGTTTCACAAACAGCTTTTCTCCTCAGTGTTCGGTTCGGTAAGGTCCGGATTGCCCGCTAACCAAGCGGCGAGAAGCCGACAGAGAGGAGGTTTATTTCTGAAGCAAAGCAGATAAAAACAGATTTATTTAGTTTGGTTAAAGGAGAGCTGAAAGTGCCTGACACCTGAAAGCTTCGGATGAATGAATCTGGTGTAAAAACAGATTTAAAAGCTTTTCTGTTGGATCTGATCCACAGCTCTCCGGACTTTCTGAATGTCTTTCAGACTTTTTATCTGAACTTTTGCTTTTAGTCTCAGACGGTTTTCAGAGCCGCCCGACTCTGTTACATAAATCATTCAGGTAATCACGTTTAAATGGTGACCAACAGGAGAAAACGAGCAGCACACACAAATGATGGAAACTCCAAAACAAAAACATATGCGACATAAAAACATTGCAACTGCAAGAAACACAAACCAAAATGAAAAATGCTGCAAATAAAAAAAAACCAGGAAACATAAAATGGTGCAAACTTATTCCACAGAACAGAAGTCCTCCAGACCACCAGGGGGAGTAATATCAGTTAATAATGTTCTGTAATATTGTGCAAAGCTGCATTTTTGAAAAAACCCTTTGTTTCTTTAATTTTGACTGGACATTTTGGACGGTGGCCGACTCCCCCTAGTGGTCAGGAGGACAGCATTTTCTGTTTCTATTTCCTGTGTTTGCAGGATTTTGTGTTGCATTTATTTTGTTAATTGTAGGTTTTTGCTTCTGTTTTATGAAATTTGAGCCTTTTTGTTGGCTGTGTTTTTCTGCTGCATTTGTTTTTTCTGTTTTGGAGTTTCCTGTTTCCTGTTTGCTGCACATTTGGACTCATCCTGAACTCCTGAAAACGGAGGAATGGACTGAAAATGATCCAGTTTGACCTGAAGTCAGATTTCATCCAACGTCTTATTCATGTTTGGCAGCAGGACGTTTGGCTGCTTAACTCTGGTAATAAATCTCAACCTGCAGAGCAGGAAGTCCGGCCCGGTCCGGCTCGTTCCGGCTTGTTCCGGTCCGGCTCGGTCCGGTCTGGCCCGGTTCGGCTCTCGGCTCCTGATTGGTTTGGTTCAAATGGTTAAAACTCGAGTCTTTCTCCAGACCCTCTGGACTCCGTCGCTAAGGGCGGGTTCTGTTCAGATCCTGAGGAGAACTGAGAGTTGGATCCGAACCTGCAGGGTTGAGCTGAACCAAACCAAACACACACACCGTTGCTTCATGGCTGTGGAATGAGGCGCGGTGATTATTGATCCGCCTGGTATCGATCGGGTCAGAGTTGAGCCTTTGCAGACGTTCGTTTTCTGACTTCGGTCCAACGTGAAATAAAAACAGAAGCATCTGCAGGAAGGAGTGTGATGATGAAGGTGATGATGAAGGCTGCCGTCCTTTGACCTTCTGACCTTGTGTTTGATTGTCTCTGTTGCATCAGAGGTCATGACCTCCGATGGATTTAAACTTTATTTAACCTTCGGTCTGTTTGGAGCAAACTGAGCTGCCAGGAAGATTCATCACAACGTAATTTATTCTGATTTCATTTTTTATTTAGTTTTTGTAAAATTTGTTTTATTCTGTTTTTAATTTTAATATGTGGAGTCAAACCATCAGCCTGTTGAGCTGAAGCGACGCAGCGCTGGATTATTTTTAACTCGGCGTTTCTCACTGTTCATATTTATTCTCACATCATTCTGCGGTTGAAGACATGAAGCAGAAACTTCCTGCATGTGGAAACGTTTTCCTGAGCTTCTATTTAAAGAATCAGATATTTAATCAAGTTTGTCTCATTTCTGAATCTTCTGAAGCTCTGCTAGTTTTATGTTTCTCAACAGAGAATCAAAGAGGAAGTCCACAGACAGGAAATGATTTTTGCTGGTTAGCAGACAGGAAATGATGAGCGCGCTCAGGACCTGTTGCAGAAACCTGCTGCATGCTCAGGTTTTTTTTCTCACCTGCAGGTCATGATTCAGAAGTTCATCCTTCCAGGTCCAACAGCGCAGAACCGCCTCCTGCAGCTAGCAGCTAACAGCTAGCTGTAAGCAGGTCTCAACCCGGTCCAGACTCAATGTTTTGTTTTTTGTCCTCCAAAAAACAAAACTGATTTTGTGACTGACTTGATTCTCATCTGGACTGCAGTAACCGCTGCAGCCGTGAGGGGGCGCTGGCACGCTAACTGTGCCTGCAATGTTTCTGTTTCCTCTGACTTCTCACCAGCAGCCCATAAATCAGCTCATAAATCTCTGCCGCCTTAATTGTCCTTCTCACTCAGCTTCATTTAGCCGAAGGTCGGTTCGCTGGCGTTGGGTTTATCTTTAAACGCCTCTGATTGGACCTCGCTCAGCTCCTTCGCTCAGCTCTTTCTCTCGCATTAGGAACCCCCCCTCTGCAGAATTGATGAAATTGGTAATCGTTATAGACTGCTGCTTGGACCGGCCGACCTTCAGAGGAGGAAGAGGAGGAGGAAAAATGCTGAGGTTCAGCTTTTTAAAGGGAGTAAATTCTTCATGAAGCAGTTTGTAAACCCAGTTAAAGTCCAGATCTGTAGTTTGACGCCCGGTTTCCACATGTTGAATGAAACAGCCTGGTTGGTTCTGATGGTTCTGTCTGAACTGTGTGTTAGTATTCACTGGTTTCATTATTAGCTACATTAGCTGCTAGCTAGGTACCTGCGCGAATTCGCACTCGGGACGGAGCTGTTGATTGGTTCTGAGTTGGTGGGGTTAACCATGTTGGTGAGTTGCTGGCATTTAAGCGGCTAATGGGAGGTTGAACCGTCTGTCAGTACTTCAGTGCCGCTGAGTAGAGATTTATGAAGCTTTATAAAAGCCTCCCAAACAGTGAAGCTGATCCGTCCTCTGAAGCAAAGCTCCGCCCGAAACGAATCCTGGAAAACTCCACCAAAGTGGGCGGAGCCAACAGATGCTGAGGGGCGGGTCTAAGTGTGGGGACGTTGACGTTGGTTTGGTCAGGGTGAGGGAAAGTGTTGCTAGCTTAGGGACTTTTTATCCTATATTTATGGACTTTTCAGACCGTCTATTAGTAGATCTGGACTTCATTGTTGACATAATGAATGACTGAATGAACTAAATGAACTAGTTCTCACTGAACACTGAGAACTGAGGTGAACCAAGCTAAAACTACTGGGTGCAGGTATAAAGTTAAAGTGATGTCAGTCTGTAAGTTATGAAAATATTTCTTAGAAAAATGTTTCCATAAATGTTAAACCGAACAGTAATTTTGTCCATATTTGCTTGAGGAACTGTTTGGACGTCAGTGAGATTTCTAACTGCTTCTTGTGCACATTCATTGAGTATGCAGAAGAGACAAGGTTTTTCTTTT
Source organism: Alfaro cultratus (assembly GCA_903066825.1). Lineage (NCBI taxonomy): Eukaryota > Metazoa > Chordata > Actinopteri > Cyprinodontiformes > Poeciliidae > Alfaro > Alfaro cultratus. The sequence continues at coordinate 12,301 of CAEFZX010018299.1, forward strand.
TGTTTTGTTATGGAGGTCAGATGCTCCGGGTTTCCTGCCTCAGGTCGTTACGGCGGTGAGGTCACGTGTTTTTCACTGATTCCGGCCAAGCAAACAGGTAGTTGGATTTCTGCTGACCGTCGTTCTTGACCATAATTTCTGGACGGCATTTTTCACTCCTGATCACAGGAAATGCAAATGAATACACACACTTTGTTTTAACTGAAAGGAAACAGTTCGTAGTTTTAAGATAATACATGAAGTGTTAATGGAGCTCAGCGCTGCAGTCCAAAAAGTAGAAGGGAATCTGATCTAAAGCTCAGAAAGACGAGAATGAAATCTATTTTACCAGATATCAACAGGAAGAGATAATTAATACAATAAAAACCCAGAGTGACTTCTGAAAGAGTTTTTCTTCAGCATTGTAACAAGACAATAGCGAGCAGGTAAATCTGAACTTTGTGCTTTGCTTTGTTTGTGGCTGAGATGAAAAGCTTATGCGTGTCGGTGAAAACGTTGTACTGAAATCTCTGAATGTGTTTGAGGAACATCTCTTCTGTTTCATGGCTCTGATCTCTGAGTGTTGAGTGATGAAGAGCAGGGGCTGCATCATCATCTCATGATGCCTCAGCAGCCGTAAACCCACACAGCGACGGCAGCGAGTTAAACTCTGCAGCGGCGTCTCTGGGAGAGCTGCAGATCAGGTCGCTGTGTTCCTGTGGATCCATTAGCCGGAGGAGAGTGATCCACTCTGACACAATGAGGTGAAGAGGAGCAGCAGGAGGCAGGAAAATGAGCGTCAGATGAAGGTCACGGACGATTTCTGTGTCTCCGGGGGGAAAACCTGTTGGTGGTCATACAGACAGACAGACAGCATCCCAAAATAATCCCCTGTGTAGCTGTGTTAGCTTCTTCATCTCTCCGAGGAATGGCCCCATAAACTGAAGGGTAAATATCACCATGAGCTGTTAGACCCAAATAAATGATCGTCTCTGAGGAATTTAACAACTAAACCAGAGAGAGCATCCAGGCTGAGCATTACACACCTTCATCATACCCCAGTAAGGTTCCCCATCATTATACTCTCACTTTGTGCAACATTTTACCTCAAAATCATTCCCTTATGATCTGACATTGGCTGAACTCTGATGCCAAACATCATCAGCCTTATACTTTGAACCTAAACTTTATTCCTCCACCCTGACTCCATACTCCTTCATCTTACTTCTCTATGCCACAAATCTGTTCAACATTAGATCATCATACCCAGCGTTGTACCTCACAATGGACCCAACATTAAACCTGAACAACGCTCTGCGACATCATACCCAACATGTAGATTGTACCCAACATGTAGATTGTACCCAACATGTAGATTGTACCCAACACGTAGATTGTACCCAACATGTAGATTGTACCCAACACGTAGACCCAGCTCGGGTTCTACCCGACGTTGTACCCCGGCATCGTACCCAAACAACATTCCCCGGCGTTGTACTGAACATTAACATCTTCCCCCAGTGTTTTAGCGCAGCGTCAGTCCAACCCAATGCTGTTCCTTGACCTCAGAAAATGTTCTAATAGATCAATCGATCACTACATGATGAACTCAGAGAGACAGTCAGAGCAGTTTCTATCCATTAGATCAAAACTGTAAATTTCAAAACATGACATGAAGAGCAGGTGACTGAGCAAGCTAACTCTAACGTTAGCATTAGCATGATGAGTATCTACACAAATTGAGTGATGGGTGTCCAGAATGTCTGCTGGTTTTTCTCCAGGTCGGTTTCTGGTTGGATCGTTGGTATGATGTGCTTTTAAAACCAGTTGTTTGTATTGGGTTAATTTCTGGGTCTCTACTGTTGGTGCTGCAGGTCTTCCTTACAGTTTGCGCTCTGTGTTCAGTTTCTCAGTTATTTCTCTGTGAATTTTAGTTTAGACTCATTTTACAGTTTTTACTTTCTGTTTGTGAATCCTTTGGTTCATCCTGAGCTTTTATTCTTCAGCAGTTCCTCTGTTTAAACTATTACTAGGATATTTTCCTGTTAATTTATCTCCTTAAGAAGGTTTATGCTTTAAACCGGCTGAAATTAATTGTTGACCAATCATTTTGCTGCTTCAGGCAGCCAATCAGAGTTTGGAGAAAGAAAGTGGCTAAAATATTAAAATGAGTCTGGATTAAATGTTTCAAACGGAGCTTCAGCCTCCGATGATCTGAAGCAGAAACGGATGAATCTTCATCTGAGCTGCTGGAGAGAAGAGAGAGGATGAAGCTTTAGAGAGGAGAGAAACAGAATCTGACCTGCTGCTCCTCTTCCTCCTCCTCCTCCCACATCCCCCCCCCCCGGTGACCCGCTGGCGCCTCCTGGTGTGTCTGGAGGCGTCGGTGCAGCATCCGTCGATACGAAGCAGAAACTGGAGATGAACTCGGGACGGTTCTGATCTCAGTCCTTCAGCGGTCCGACTGATGCTTCCTGTCAGTCCGCCCACTCACCGCCATGTTCCTGCTGCTGCACATCGTTTCTCCCATTTACTTTTTCTTACTTTGTTTGAAATTTTACTTTGAAACAAAGTTTTCCAAGCAAACTTTGGGCGACTGAAGCTCATTTGTCATTTCCTGACCTTTAATCTTCTGGGGAAAACCAGTGCAAACATCCATGGAAACCACTGGTTGGAATGGGAACAATTTGGCTTCTGGTAACAACTTTGCAGAATGTTTCCTTATTTTTTCCATCATCAGCAGAAATTTCTCATTTCTGCAGCTGAATGGAGAGAAAAGACAGAATGAATCCTGAAAATCACACAAACACTGTAAAATTGTTAGGAATATGAGCAAAAAATATATAAAATGTATATTAATTTGAGCAATTTTCAATCAGCCTTGTGACTTCATATAAAGATAATTTGTTGAGCTAAATTATATTATATAGAATAATATAATTAATATATATATATGTTATATTTAAAACAGCAAACAGAACTGCTGATGACTTCCAACACAAAACTGTCACCAGAAAACTTTGATCATTTCTGGATAAAGAAGAAAAGTTTCTTAATGAAAAGTTTAAAATAAAATAATGTGATTTTGAGTTAACAGAGATCCATCAGATATCATAGATTTCCAGTTTATAGAATATTTTTGTCTTTTTCTTCCATCTCAGGTCAGAACTGGTTAAAGTCGACCTGCAGCTGGTTCCTCTGTTGTTTTAACAATAAATGTATTTTTATTCCCATTAATCGGTTGTTTATTAGGAACTTGAGCTCTAATAATCAGCCTTAGAAACATTCCCGACCTTTTCAGAGCCGGGTCGATTCAGAACCGAGTCCGTCTGGAGGTCAGGTCCAGGTGAGAACCTCCACGGCCCGGCTTTGTTATCCAGCTGCCACCCGCCGGCCCCCGCCCCCCAGTTTGGACCACCATCCCGGCTAATTGGAGGCGCTGCATCACCTCTCCCTGGAGCCTTTTGCTCTTTCTGTTTCTTTTCCACAAACCCAGTGGGAACTGGCAGCTCTGAGCGAATCGGGAGCCGAGGCAGAAAGTCATTACTTCAGTCTGCCGGTGTGTGTGTGTGTGTGTGTGTGCGTGCGTGCGTGCGTGCGTGCGTGCGTGCGTGTGTGCGTGCGTGCGTGTGTAATCCCAGCATCAGTATGCTGCTCAGGCTTCGCAGCAGAAGGAGGAAATTGAAGAGAGAGAAAGAGAGGAGGGCGAGTCCAGCATGAAGTTCTTTTGATTACAGATGGTAAATGTGCCTCCATCGTCTTCTCACTCCGGGGATTCAGGCGACGTGAGACGAATTACTGTGTGGGTGTGTCTGGGTGAGTGTGTTTGTTCTGTTTGGGTTTTATTAGACGCAAAGCCGGGTCACACGGGTCGACTCAGAACACTGAACCACCTGAAGTTTCATTAGATTCTGTCATCCGAGCTCCGAGTCGGGCAGATCTTCATCACCACCCAATAATGAGGAAGGGTTCGATGTGTATAAAATAAATTTTTTGATTAAAAACTCTAATCTCAGACAGTTAGAAACTTTATTGAATTTATGTACTTTGACAAATTCCTCCTTCACTGACATTTCCTTTCCTCCTCCTGGAAGGTTGGTGTTGGGTCAGACACTCTGAGCTCATCCTGCAGGATTTCTGTCCTGGATCCTTTAGCAGATCGGGGAACTTTAGGGAAACTTCTGCACAAACTCTGGATTAACTTTTTCTAGTCAGACTGGAAACATAAAAATCAGTTTCACAACTGATGACTAAAAATCTGAAGGAAAGAAACGGAAGAAAAATAGTTTTATTGTTCGTGAACCTTGAAGGCAGCATTCAGCCCGCTTTAACTCGACTCCAGGCCGTCTGCCTAGTCAAAGCCCGGTCCAGTTGGTGAGGTGTGAACACTAATTGACCTTTGACCTCTGGTCCTCCAAACCTCAGTCTGGGTTCGGTTTGAATGTGAACGCCAAGCGAACTAGAGACTGCTCCAAAACCAGGAAGTGGACTACAGCGCAGAGCATTCTGGGTAAATACAACCAAAGCTAACGTGCTAGCCTAGCGCTAGCAGCAGAAATGGCTCCTGGTCTTCAGCCAAAGACTAAAGAGAAATCCT
>CAEFZX010018302.1:0-10698 GCA_903066825.1 Alfaro cultratus
CTGACTGTTTTGCTGACATTCCCTTTAGCGCAGCTCCATCTAATGGATGCATAACGTAACTGCAGCCTCTACTGTAGCGTCTATTCTATGCGTTGCGCCTTATATGAAAAAAGTTTTAAAATAGGCCATTTATTGAAGGTGCGCCTTATAATCCGGTGCACCTTATAGTGCGGAAAATACGGTAAACAGTTCAGAGTAAACAATAAAGGTGACAAGTAAATGTTATGAAATAGATCACACTTAAAGTAAATATTTGTTGTATTTAACATATTTCAGGTAAGAAGTGAACATGTAATGAAATAAATCCTGTCCTAGAATTTTATGTAATTGAACATTACAGGTAACAAATGTGATGATCATCTGAGGTAATACATTTTATGAAAATCTTTTATAACGTATTTTTTTAAAATATAAAATTAGTTCAAACATAAATAAAGGGGTCAAAATGTAATAAAGATGAGTGTACTTCATATATACAGTCTAGTAGAACAATTTCACACTGATTTTGAGTTAATGGGGCACACGATTTGGAAGCTATTGAAGAAAACATTATTTAATATTAAAATTTTAATAGAGGAATATCTTTTCCATAACATAAATCTGATAGGCAGATTCACATTTGCTCCAGCAAATAGTCCCCTCCAGTATTTTTATCCATATCTGCCTTATTACTAGCCCTCATGAGGTTTTGTATGATTTATAGGCGCGGCTTCCTCCGCAAACCGGAACCGCCAATTGTTTACATGTAGCAACTCGCTAACCGTCTTTCGTCAGAGCTTTTAGGCTAGAAAATATGTGGGAACATCAGCTATCACAGCTTAAATGCAGCAGTATTGTTTTACAGCAACCTACAGCTATAGGTTGTGGTAAAAGTTGAAAAAAGAAAAAAAAATCTGATCTCTGTCAAATGGACTGAGTATGTTTTTAAAAGAAAAAAAAAAAGATCTGACTTCATTTGACTGAACTTGTAAGTTATGTGATCTTGCCCTTTTTGTAATTAATGTTTTTATTGTTTGGGGTGGTGTGCTTTCTGGCTTTGTTACATTCTCTTCATTTTTGCTATTGTTCACAACAAAAGTAAGAAATAGTCTGTAAAAGAAAATATCAAAAAGGCAATATGGACAAAATCACTCTTTCCATCCTTATCTACGACCTTGAATGGCTAAAACTGTAATTAACGAATGTGATGGAAATCCTTATTTCCAAATAAAATGATAAAAAAGGCAAAGTTCAGTTATAGATCAATACACCCACAACAAAACACCCGTCACTCCGACGTATGTACTTTTGTCTGTGGAATTATAAGTAAATGTTGACTGTCTGACCTCAGGGACCTGGTGTGAATAAAGCAATTCAACAACTCTGATAAATGAAAGCGAGTAAGAGCTTTAAAAACAAATCCAAGTTTAAAATCCATTCTAAAGCTGATGGCAAAGCCAGTGTAGTTAAAATAAAACAAGTGTAGCGTGGTCCTTTCTGGGAGTGAGTTGAAAACTTGCGTTCTGAACAAGTTGGAGATGACGGGGGGAACACCGATATCGAGACTGTTGCATTTGTCAATTGTGTTACTGAAAAGAACAAGAATACAGTAGCTTAAAAAAGGCTTGACTTTAGTTAGAAAGCATAGATAATAATAGTCAGACTAACTGCACGGGCAATTTGTCTAAACTGTTGTTGAAAATGATACAGCGGTTTTTAACAGTGCAGAATTTAGTTGTCAGAAGTCCAAAGTTCGTGCCAGCTTTGTCACAAAAAATCTATTTTTTAAAATTAATTTGAAAACAAAAAGTATTTAATTTCTTAAATACTTTTAAACATTTTACATAATGTTTAAAACATAATGTGTTTTTTTTTAAATTTTTTTTTTACATAACGTTGCTTTAATGCTGCAGTATGTTAAAAAATAAAAACAAAACAATGACTCTTCTGCTTACTCCTGGTATTAACTAAAAACAACCAATCAGAGCCAGGACAAGGATTTTAGTGCTGTCGATAAATTTTGTCAGCTGGTTCACTGCAGCATAGTCTGCTACAGCTGCTAAGGCTAGTTAGCATGGCCACCAATGACAGCAGGTAAACACTTTACCTGTAACGATAAGTTGACAGTTGTGAAAAATCTCAGTTATGAAAAATCTTTTTTTTTTTTTTTTTTTTTTACATTCTGCAGCTCTCTGTGCCCTAGTGAGCTGTGTCTGTAAAACTTTGACTACAGCAAAAAATTAGTCTGTAATTTGAAAAATACCAGTTTTAGCAGTAAATGACTGGCTGTCCACCATTCCTCATTAGTGTCTGGTGTCAGCTGAGCAGACAGCTGGATGTGCATGCTGACAACAAATCACTGTGCCCTTCGCCGACCCTGCTGGTGGCAGAGGATGCCTGGCTGTGCAGCACAAATTCACTGAATAATCATTACGCCATGGCACCACGGGGAATTAATAAACTAGCAAATTGACTGACTCAAATCAGGTCACAGCATTCAGACTCGTATCTTGTCTAAATCCTCTCTGATTGCTGGAGGATAAGGCAGGGGTGCGTTTGGGGAATCCTGCGATGTGATTGAGACAGTTAGTCACTTTGTTTACCCTCATATCCGACTGGAAAATACAAGCTCTGGTTTTGAGCATTTTGTATTGATGGCTCTCAAAGTTTTTCTGAAATATCTTTCCCACGTTTTGACAAATCAATGTTGATGTGTGATTGTAAAAATTGTGCAAAACCTACAGTTGTTTATAATTAATTTAATGTTATTGTATTTTTGCCGTTCATGTTTATATCTTTAATCACTTGCATAGGCTGTACAGATGACCATCTTGTCCTTTTTTTTTTTTTGCCTGTGAATGAATAACTCAGGCAGGGGGTTTTCTGTTCCAAGCTAATTACATTAGATTGTAATTATTCCAGTGAAATATTAATTCCCTGTCAATAATTATAATTCAGCCGTAAACCATAAACCATGCAATGTGACTAATGGAGGCTGTACCGCTCACATTGGCCATATTTTCATTGTTTTAGTGAGAATGATTTCAAATATTCATTTTTCTTTTCATTTATTTAAAAAAATATTTTTTATGGCTATTGCTCATATTATTTATCTAACTGCTGCTGTTTTATCGTTTTGCTTTGCTTGCTGTACAGCACTTTGCTCATTCTATGTCTGCTCAATTTGTTTACAGTTACATTTGTTGCGAGCATTATTTATTTAAAAATTTTGTTTAGCAAAAATGCAAACAAAATATTTGATAATTAAATTATTCAGGCACAAAAACCTCCAAATGTTAATGCCAGACATTAAAAAAATCATTGTAAACATTTTGCGAACTGTGTGAAGGTCTGTAGTGATGCACCGACTGCAACTTGGCTGATCACCGATCTTTAAAAGCCTGAACTGCCAGTGACATATTTTTTAGTCTGAAAATTTGCTAAGTTGGCAACAGTGGCAATCAATTTATTGTCGGACTGATTTATCTGTGGGCCACTAGTTTGTAACATCTAAATAAATCACTTACCAATCTGTGTGATCTGTGTCTATTTACGTTTTGAGTTCAGTCATAGAAATAACTTGATTCTTCGATTTATTGAGTTTCACCTGTAGCGTGACAGGCTGTATTGTGCATTCTTAGCAAGAACTGATTCTAATTTCAGTTCAGATTGGTTAAAATGACTCTAATCTGTACAATAGGATCCAAGTTTACTAACATAAAATCATTTTGGTTTATTTTTTAAAATTTGTTTTAAAGTTTAAAAATTACATCTTGATAATGCCAGTCATAAATTAGCGTATTGGTTATGCCATTTTTGGGTATCAATTTTATTCTGCCATTGATTTTGCTAAAAAAAAAAAAAAAGGTTTCAGAAATTGTTTGAACTACCACAAACATCTGTTCGTCTCATTTTCAAATTTAAATGCTTCCATCTGGCGGAAAATGAAACGAGTGTGAAATGTTGACTGAAAAGTGGTTTATTTAGACTACATTTGTAATTGCTCACATGTCACCCTCCTGTTACAATGCTGTTGGCAGATGTGATTTGGCATGGTTGTGTTTTTGTCTTCCAGACATTGAAAGTTGTCTTTGAAAAAGGGACAAACTTTCTTACTACACATTTTTAAATAGTTCTATAGCCAAAACAAATGCGTAAATGAATAAATGAATTAAGGCACATTATCTGATAATATCTTCAATTATATAAATTACATGTTATTTTGGGTACTTAGCCATATTATGGTCCACAGGAAAATGTAGAAGTGTAGCAGGATGCTACTCTCCTCTTTTTGCAGCATCCAACAAGTAACGTGGAAAAACGAACTGAGTTTGAATCTATTAGTTTTGAAGTTTAGCCTTAAGTTGATATTCTATTTTGTAGAGCCACCCCTATGCAGTTCAAAGTAATAACACATTTTATGTCAGTTTCTAAACTTAGACACAATGAGAGAATAAACCCTTAAAGTTATAATAAGCACAAGCGCATACTCTCAGACATTGTGCATGTGGTGTCTGACCTGTTCTTTTATAGATAAAAATATAAAATGACAGAGACTGATGCATTAGTCTAAATATCTTCCAGCTTCTTCTTTGTTTCTTATTTAATGTGTCTATGAAGACATATGGACGGACCTTAATATGTATTTAACTGTTCAGGTGGATAAGGTTTTCTGAAAAGCAACATTTAAAAACTGTATTTAAAACCTCTTGAATACAATTAATGTAATGTATAAGTTGTTAATGAGTATTAACAGATTAAATCTAACACATTTTTTTCCTCCTTTCATAACCTTTTGATTAACATGTAATAGTAAAACCTAACAGTATTTTCTTTTTCTGTTTCCAACGTATCCCTTGACTCTTTAAGGATAGTCAAAAGAACTGTCTTAAGTGTGAAAAGCTGGTTTACGGTGTGTGAACTAAACCGAGGCCTGTCAAGACTTGTTAGTGTTTATACAGATCAAAAAGTCCGCAGACCACAGCAGAATAAAACCATTTCTGAAAAGAACCCCTCAGAATATTTATGAAAGAAATTACCCACACTGCCCCAGAAATGAAGTAATTTTAAAGACAGTGATAACTTTATCACCACACCGGCTGTTCTGTAACTCTACTCATCTTCCTTCTATTCTTCTATGCCTCTACCTTTAAGTTGAATAAAATCTTCAAGGTTTCTGTGCTCTCTGTTTTGAAGGGATCGCTTTGTTTCCAGATATGTTAGTTTCTCTCTGGCACACATTACTCCTACTCAGGTCATTCAGTCTGAAGTGTTCATTCAAATGCAGATTACAAGGCATAAGTTAACATGTGAGGAGTAAGTCACATTGGCAGGGGAAGCTTATGCACTGTTTTATGGCAATGTCCTGTTTTAAACACCTGTATGATGCACAGAAGAGCTTTGGTTGTATAAATGGGTGCATGTTCCTGTTGTTTACATAAGACTTCAGTCAAAGGCCTCATGAAGCAGAAGCAAGAAAATGACTCAGATGCGCACGCTGACTCTGAAGTTGCTACAAAACGAGCTTCTTTGGTTCCAACTTAACATTACACTAAAAGAAAGTCAGCAGAGCTTTAAAGATATTGCTTCTTGAATTACTATGTAGAAATTTTAAAATGCCATTATGCTACTTGTAGAATGTAGGATTCTGTCATTGGACCACTTTGCACAATTAAAATTTTTTTCCCGTTTCTCATTATGCAGTTATGTTTCTTTTCACCTTTTTTTTGTCACAATTTCACAAAACCATGAAATCTTCAACAGAATTACTCCACAACCCTATGCATCTTAAACAATTCAAATCTTGGGGTGGTGAGTCACTACTTTAGTAAGTAAATGTATTTTGTTTGTCATACTTGCCGGGATCCCAGCTTACCTTTCTTGTATTCTCCAATTTGAAAAGAAAAAAAAAAAAATACTATTTCACATTTTTAACTTTCCAGTTGTTAAATATTGCCTTACCAAAGATTTTAATCTGTATTTTTACATTGTCCATCCACTCCTGCATTAAAGGCAAATTTATTAAAGCATGTAATAACTCTGGCAGTCAACCACTGTGTGTAAGATTTGGATTTGGATTTATTCCAGCCAGTAAGTGTTTAGATCTACATTATTATAGAAAACGTCAACCCTTGAGATATTTTGAAAATGCTTTATCTTCTTTTTAATTGTCCATGGATAGGTAAAAATGTGTTGCATCTGTATTTATTTGACTACCTGGCACTTTTCGTGAAATAAAACACTTTAAATATTTCAGAAATGGATCTTTTAGGTGCAAGGTCATGTCTGAAAAGTTGAAGATAGAATTTATCACCTTTGTATGTGGTTTCTTTCTTTCTTTTTTGGCATGTGTTCAAATACAATGTATTATTCCATTTTGACTCACCAGTAAAAGACTGAAATAGTCATTAAACCACCAAAAATCTTCCTAAAAAGAACAATCTGAGCTACTGTAGCAAAAATCATTATCACACAAAGGTAGTTTTCTCTGCAAATTAATGTTAGATTCAAGTTTGTTAAAGAAACACAAATAATTTCAGTAGTGCCTTTGTATCTCCAAATAATAAATCTTTTGTACTTTTTAGTGGATGGTTTAGATTGAATTCCTTGCATTATTTATGCATGTGACTGACTGGTGGGCTGGTGAGGAATAAACCTTCCACTGCTGATAGTGCTTTTCCACCAAGCAGCCTGCGAATTTTAAAAATTACATTCATCTCAAAAATAGAAGCTTAAATCCAGGGTTTTTCATCTATTCTGGCAGATGCATAAATACATCAAACATAAATGGATTCATTTTCTCCTGTTGTGTGTTCTCTCTAGGTTTTATGGGACACAGCAGTTATCCAGGTCCATGTGTTCATAAATACTGTGGCTTGGGACGCCATTGTGTGATCAACCATGAGACTGACCAAGGGGAGTGCAGGTGTTTGGATCATTGCAAACCACACTACAAACCAGTGTGTGGTTCAGATGGAAAGCTGTACCAGAACCACTGTGAGCTCCACCGGGCCTCCTGTCTCCGAGGACACAGGATTACCATCATGCACAGCGAGGAGTGCTTCTACAAAGGTAAGTGATTGTGTGACCTACCTTTGGTGATGGATCGTTTAGTTGAGCTTTTATTGTAAGGGCATTGAAATTGGCTCTATAAATTAGGGATCTACATTTTGTTGAGTTTATAGTGAGAAAAAGACAATAGATTTGAAGTGTTTGTGTTTTTCTTTTTTATTGCATTGGACCCCCGCCTATTTGTGGGTCACTATTCATAGAATTTTCTGTGGAAAATAAAATTTTCCTACTAATAAATTTATTTGTAGAGCATATCTAAAATGCTTGACAGAAAATGCAGGTTTGTGAAATTGGAATACTAGGCACAATGCTAATTGGTCATTGGCTGGCAGCCAATCAACCTTGATGGTGATTTACCCCAAAGAGTTAAGAAAAACTGTAGATGTTAGATTCTGTGGTAGTAAGATGGTTTACACTTTGCATACTGGTGCATATTAAGGTATATTTAGTGTTTGAACCATTAAAAGAGGCATCTATAACCATTTTAATAGAGGGTCTCAAGTATTTGTGGATTTTGGGTATTTATGGGCGTCTTTGTGGTCCCGTAAATACATGTTAAATAAAGAATACTCCCTAGAATCAGGTACTGAACAACAGACCATCATCACAATAATGTGAGGAAAGTTGTGGATCAATGTAGCAATTCAGAGCCGGTTCTAGCCATTTTGATGCCCTAGACAAGATTAAGGTCAACCCCACCCACCCACCTACAGCCAGAAATGTCAATGGACGTCTGCGCTATGTCTGCGCTATGTATTATTTGCTGTAGAAAACTTGAGTAAATATTGATGATTGCAGTCCTTACTCCCTGTATAAACTGTATTTGTCCTCATTTAGAAAATTGCATTTAGATGAAAATTACAATCTGTGTGGAGGGCAAATATTTCTCTGTACATCTGCACTGGACAAATGTTGCTGTCGTTACTGAACAGTACAAGCAAAACATGTAGCTTCAGGAGACAGACTTCTTAATTCCTTTAGCATACTAACCTAGTAGGGATTATAGATTTATAAAATAAGATCTACATTTACAGTGTCATTGTTAGGGTACTTTGCTTTATTTCAGCTTAGCTAGCCAAAGCAAAGCTGACCCTCTACATATAACAGCAAGACAAGTTTTACTAGGTACAGACAGCGCGTCATTGTGTTTGATTAGGTTGTTTACATATTTTAAAGCAACACAGTGCTGATTTTGCATTAACATTTAAAGCACTTTCTTACTGAAAATATTGTCAACCAAAACTGTCATCATCCCATGAGTTTTATTGCATCTTTGGTAATCACAGTAAAAGCACATCAACACTTGCAGAACTTGTTTGGCGTATCAGCAACAAAGAGGACACGGCAGTACCCAGACTGTGATTTACTGGCAAAACAACGCTCCTTTAACACAGCGTAGATGTTGCAACATTGAGAATAAAGCACACAATCTGAAAATAGCAGCTCTTTTTGAAATGCACAACTCTGTTTAAAAGTAGGGGCAGGTCCATGGTTCTACATTGTTCATATTTCCCTAGAGAAGCCTGACTGTGCTGCACCACGGTTTGTGTATAAACACTGCAATTATTCAAGTCCCATGAAATGAGGCTCTTCTCCATTCTTGTGATCCAAGACATCATTGAAATAAGAGCTCCTGACATTGTTGTGTTTGTTGCTTTTCTGGGCAAAGAGAAAAGCAACAAAACACTCACAGAGAGCAAATGCATAATGTATCAAGTCTTTTTCAGTTTTCCTGTTTACTTGTTAACTTTAAAAAGTAAATTTATAGAAGATGGGGAGAGGGGCTCTCTTAGATCTATATATTGTCTCTCATGAAACCTTCTATGGTTGCCACAATAAAGCAACACATCAAACAAAAAAAAAACAAAAAAACATTTGCACAAAATCCTTTGTTTAGACATAAAAGCTGTCAGTACAATTTAGAAAATAATAAATTCCCACCACAATAAACGATCTAGAAGATGCCACATGAGATGGCTTACATTAAGGGTGTAAAAAAAAAATCCAATGCAAGTAAAGCTAGTGTTAACAATCAGAGCCGGTGAGTCATCTCAATCACAGAAAAAGGCTTGGAGATCAATGATAGCCTGGTGAGTGATGGTTGTAATCAGCCTTTCTCCTGCACCTTGTCCTGTCAGACTGCCGCTTCCCTCCTTTTCTACACCCGGCATTCAAGATGCAGAATGGGATATTTGACCAATGTCAGACAATCAATATTAGATCAACGGGAGCCAAGGAGGACTAAAAGATACACAACTTCTTTTTTTCTCCATTTCATTCCTTGCTCAGTCTCGCCAGGTTTTCTTTTCGCTGTGACTGATATGTAATCAATTATTCAATGGAGGAGCACTCAAGGGAGAGAACAGTTTTATCCCCCTTTGGTTGATTTGAAATCTCTGCTGTAGGCTTTGAGTTTAAAAGTGTAAAAATAAATAAAACTGTGATTACCATATTTTTCTAAAAGTTTAAAGCTTTACACAGGGGAACAAAGATTTTCTCAAAATCACACAGCTGCTGAAATTTTTAGCTACAAAAGGACCTATGTAAGTCAAAAGGCATGAATAATTGAGCAACAGTAATAGAGCCTAAACAATAAAATTACTAAGAAAAATAAAGGCCATTCATTTTCCTTAGGTGCTGATTGGCTGAACCCCTTAGAGTGGAGAACAGGAAGAATACAGATCTCATCTTCTGCAGTAGTAGGCGGTTTCTGCTTTGTTAGTACATTTTGAGGTACATTTACTGTTAGGCAGTTTTAAGCGTTTTTAGAAAGGGTCTCAAGTATTTATAGATTTTAGCTATTTATGGCCAGCTGTGGCCCCTTACCCCTGCCACAGCTGCTGCCTCTGTGTTCTGGTCAGACGGTAAACACTCCCTAGAATCGGTTACTGACCACAAAGCATTTCACAGTAATATTGAGGAAAGTAATTTTTCCAAAATATTACTTTAAATTGCAACTGGTTTGTCTAAAAAGGATCCTTAAGTAAAGTTGTTCAGGTAGTGCTACGTTTAAAGCTGAAGACAAACCGTGATTATGATTATAATAGTAATTTTTTTACCAAAGCGATGGATTGATAATCTAGATTAATACATAAGGTCAACCGTTGTGTAGAATCTTTAACTCCTTAATAATAGAAGTAGCTATTTCCTATTGTAAAAATCACTGCATAATAACATAACTTAAGTTGCATAGTTGGCCATATCCATATTAATTATAGTGGATGTGGTAGCAAAATGGGAGAGAAAGAAGTAAAAGGACAATATGTTTAGAACTACAACAAAACTTTTCTCTGTCGATTCTTAATTTTATTTAATTTTTTCAGTGTCACAATTTCAAACTTTCTTCTTAATCCAGGATATGTACCTGCAAAATGAGACATTCAAGTGGAGGTAAAGTTTGGTTTTTCACTTCATGGTCCAATTTACGGTGGCCCTGAGGTGCAAACCACTTCAGCAAATTGAAAGCACAATTACAAATTACGAAAACACAACAACATTACAGAAAACACAACATTACAGAAAACGCAACATTAGCGAAAACGCAACAACATTAGCGAGAACACAACAACATTAGCGAAAACACAACAACATTAGCGAAAACACAACAATATTACAGAAAACACAACAACATTAGCGAAAACACAACAA
>CAEFZX010018303.1:0-179430 GCA_903066825.1 Alfaro cultratus
AGTGGTTTGGAGAGTTGAAAGATACAGACGGCCGTTCTCACAGTTACACACACTCAGATATATATATATATATATATATATATATATATATATATATATATATATATATATATATAAGGCTAACGCTCCATAGCATTAGTCTTAAGTGTTTATCTAGATGCTCTGGAGTTAGAAGTGAGACATAATTGCTTTGGGTTGACCATGGCATCTCTATTTATCTAACCTTTTGATATAAAATGACATCTGAAAACAGCACATCTTAAACGCTCAATTCTGGGAATCTTCTAAGAACCTAGTTCTCAACTTCCCACCAATTATACCCAACCTGAGCCAATAAGCCCAACCTCTATGTGGAAGAGGTTCTTCTCAGCTATTTATATAAAGAATATATATATATATTTTTGTTTTTAATTCTGCCAGAGGTAAGAACAATTTGATTTTCATTTAGACCTGAAGTTACCCAAACAGTCAGAAAAGTGAGTGGCGCCAGAAATCTGTAAAATTTGCCGAAAAAAAAACTAAACAGCAAAACTTAAGAGGCAACTCTGCTTAAAAAACTTCTTTCTGGAAGGACAAACACTGAGTTTCTACCTCTGACCTTGTATTTAATGCCAGTACTTTTCAGTCAGGCCGAGCAGTACCATTCATCAATCAGGAAGAATGTTGAGCGGCAGCTTGGAAAATGCCCGAGCATGTTCCTGGTTCCTCAGTTAATGGGAAACAATATGGAGAGAGCGGGTTCAGTGTGTGATTTGCCTCTAAGCTGCTCATTAATTACTGAAAGCATTAATCTGTGGGACCTAATAGGTGATCAGGGGGCTGTAACATGGAGCAGTAGCATGTGACCAGTGCCCACCTTAAGCTCTATGAGCCAAGCACCCAACTCTACCTGCCCAATACTGAGAGAGATGTTTTTACTTAGACGGCTAATCGACTGAACCGATCACTGAGGTGTGGGCTCGAACATAGCAGAGAACATTTACTTTAATGCTCTAATTAAATTTGTGTTTAAACTGGACACTTTAAACCTTCTGCTACTTACTGGGTGGAATTGTTTTATTGTCTGGACAATGTGTTTCATCTGCTTCCCCTTTCTTTGGTGCAAAATAGAAAATATGCTTCTTTAGTGCATAGGGACCCTGATAAAGCCGGAATTGTTGTCTACTCTTGTGTGCTTATAGAAAGTATTCCTAGCCCAGTAGTTTATGTTTAGATGTCCCTTAGAAAGTTGCGGGAATCATAGTTATTCTCTTCAAAAAACTGCATAATCTTTGCTTCGTCACTTCTTGTGTTGCTTCAAGTGCTTCATCACATTTATGTTGCTTTTCTACACAAAAGGGTTTCTTACTTTTCACTAAAGTTGTTCATGTGAGTTCCTTGATGTAGATAAAGACATAAAGCCAAAAACAAAAAGAATTGCTGAAGTCTTCATGTTGTGTCCTCTGGTTCCCTACATGACTTTACCTTTTGCTGGTAACGTTGACACTTTCTTTCCTTTGATTTTAAGAAATTTACGTGAAAAGTTTCTTAATGTTTTTTTCTGACTGATGCAACAATAACGATGTTTGTATACAGCAGAGAAGTGATGGCCAGTTCCTAACACCGGTGCCTGTCTCCCTGTTGCCATGGTGATCCATCCCTGCTGAGGGTCTCGGCAGGACATCAGGAAAACATAGCGAGACACACCGGGGAGTCTGCAAAGCGTGTGCACCTGTTTACCTGACGCACTCTGCTCCATTAGCCCTCTGACATCCCCTCAACACACAAACACATTTTTACACACCTCTTGTGAGCCTCTCCTCATTAGTTCCCATGATGCAACGCTAACCTGGCAACCGGACTTGTGGCTACCTCCCCTGCTGCTTCCATGCTCTCATTGGATAAGTTCCCAGGGGTCACGGCCCATGGCTGCCCAATCTTACCCCCCGCCAACCCACCATCTGTCCTGGAGCTGCCAGTGAGGAGCGGGCACGGCCCACCGGGAACAGCTGCCGGCGCTAACGGAGGGGGCTAACCGGAGCCAGGACACGGCAGGAGGCGGCTTTAGCACAGCCGCTTTTAGCTCGCCTGACGCTGAAGCAGGCGGTAACTTCCTGTTCTGAGAGGACGGTCGAGCAGTGACTTTGATCTCTGAGATAATCTGATGCGAGTTACGATTATTAAACTGAAATCAGGGGAACTCTGACCATTATTTGGAAAATACATGGTAAAGTCATTAAAAAAGTATGTTCCTTCTGGCATTTTTATTATGTTAAAAACTTCCATTCATTCCATATAAAAAACAAATACAAAGTAGTACTAGCTTGTGAAATGGAGAAAAAAATACTTTTTAAAATGTTTAGCAAATAAGAAATCTTAGAAGGTTTCACTAATATTCAGCACCAGCTGAACAGATACTTTGCACAACAATTTTATTACTGGGTTTCTACTAGCTAAAGTCAGATTTTTTATTTTATTTTATTATTGTTTTTTGTCTGTTTGTTTGTTTTTTACATTCTTCTTTCCAAGAACGATTAAAGCTCAGTCATTTTGGTTGGAAATGTTCTGTTCTAACTTTCATGTCAAACCGTTGATTTTTTTCTTGGATTTGGGTCTGTGCTGACTAAAGCATTCCTGACGCACAAATAAGCTTTGATCTAAACCACTGGAAATGAAAACTTGGAAAACAGTTTTTTTTTGTTTTTTTTTTTCCTTTAATCTCTGGCTGCACGTTTAGAAAACAGTTAAAACTTTCTCATATGTCTGAAAACTATATTCTGCAATATTTGTTTCATCCACAATGTTCCATAAGGAAAATCAGGAATGATATTCAAGCCAGGGTAAAGGAGAAGAAATTTATCTACAAAGAAAATACTTATTGAAGTAACAACTTCAAGAAGTATTTTCAGCTTGGTTTTCCTACAATTCTTTATTTAAATTTATCTCAACAACAGGCCAATCTGCTTTGTGGAAGCACATCACTCTGGTCCTGAAAATCAGTTCATGCTACATTGATGTGCATTGTATTACATGTAGCATTGCAATCATTCAATACTTTGTATCTGTCTAGTCTATCTAAAATCTCAGTAATACAAAAAATATGAAAAGAAAAAAAAAACAAGAATATGAATACTTTTGCTCTGGATAAAGTTGAGAAAAGTCAGATGGGAGAACATGCTGAAATGTCATGTTGAAGGGTTTTTACAACTTTATCCATTAAAATCTCTTATTTGGTCCATAAATTTGACACTTTTCTTATATTTGCAAAAACACACTTAATATCTTGTGTTCAGAGAAGCTACGTTCGCTGAGTAACCTTTAATACCTGGAGAAGTGAATCCATGCCTCTGTGGTATTTTTCCCTCTTTCACTCAGCAGGGAGCTCTTTTAGATTTCAAGTGCTTTTATATTTCATGCCAATAACGAAAACTGGAGCTGACAGAAAGGACAGTTTGACAGTTTATTCCAGCAGCAGTTTAAGAGCAAAGAAGGCAAACTCTGAAAAGAATACGGAGCAGCTCGCTGTACTGAATATTCATGAAGATAGTAATGCAGGTGGCCTCTATTAAAGGTTACATGTCTGGAAATAAACTAATAACGGAGGGGGACTTTTGAAGAGTTCACCTTTAGAAAACAGAACCATATTATTCATTTGAGGCTCACTGTTCAGTGTTATCTAAGTGATAAGGACAGAGTTATGGTGTGCTCAATAAACTTGACAGAAGAAGAAGCAAAGAAGCATTTTTTTTTTTTTTTTGTAGTATTCAAATGGTTTTACTCACAAACACAACATTAAGCAAACTGATTCCTGCAAAAATTACGTTAAACTCAAACATGAACAGGTGAATAAATTAACAATGTCTTTTTATCAATGTTATAACTGATTTATATTCAAAGTCTTTTTGTAAGTTTCTGAATGACCTCTGTGACGTGGAAAGAGTTTCATCAGAACTTCTTCAATAGCATCAAAGCCTTTAAAGTCCTCTCAGATTGAACAAATGTTTTCTGCAAGCATACTCCCTGTGATTGGATGTGAACTCAAACAGCGGGAAGCTATCTTAACCCAGAATTGAAAGATGAATAGAATGTTATACATCTTTATTACTACTTACTCTAACAAAGGCGTTGTTCCAATCTTTTGCTTTTACAGCAACTCCATCTGTGTAAAAGTCTTCACTTTTGATCGTGAGAAGCAGAACTGGGTCTGCGATGTAAGTCCTTGTGTTGAAAGCGAAGACCTTGCATCGCCGAGTTCTGCTCTGGCGAATTCGGCGCCAGAGCAGAACTTCCGCTCTGGCAATTATATTCCTCTAAACTCAATGAAAACAGTTTAGGGAGTTTGGGAATTTGATCGGGATTTGATCCCGGATTTCCTCAGGTTTTCCGGGACCAACCCATTGGAAACAGGCACAGCTAGAATCCTGTAAAGCATCTAATCTAGTGATGCAACGATCAATCAGCCAGTAATCATAGTCATGTACTAGTTCTGACCTGTCATATTCAGGTTAAATACTATTATGAATTAAAACCCAATTAAAAACTATGCTGTTTGTTGGATTTTGTTATGAATTTAGAAAATATCTAATTAAGATTATAGATAAATGCCTTGACGTAGAGAATGGTAACGAGTACTCCACACATTTTCTGTTAAATTTTGTACAGTTTCATTCATCAATGAACTGGTAGAACATTTTTAATTTTGTCTTCTACAACCAAATTTTGTTATATTGAATCATTCTTTGTAAAGATAAGTTTACTTTACAGGCTGGTTCATTGGTATATCTCTTTTGGTTTAGGGACGACTTGGTATCCTTGAGAGCCACCAAACAAAGTTGCTAACAGCAGAGAATCACGTGTACCTGCATACACAATGAAACAGAAATACTAGGTAAGTTAATGTATAAAAGGAGCTAGAGATGGATGGCTTGATGGAAGAATGGACAGACAAATGGGTGGATATATTGTTATACTGATGGATGAATAGACAATTGTTGGACAGATTGATAAACATCGTATGGATTTATGGATGGATGAGATACAATTGCAACCTTGTTAACGAGCTTCTCAAACCTAAAAAAGTAATACCTCCAGTAGCTTTAAATTTGACAAAGCAAAGTCCTTGGTTTCAGAGTTCCTACACCCACAAACACACACGTGGATGAACTCTCACTATCTATACCTCAGTGTAACAAAATAATCCAATCATGGACTCACAACAGCATCTGTGCGCTGCAGTGCTCAGCTCCAATGCCACTGTACATTAGTCGAATCCTGGCCGGGCTTCGATTTGCAGCTACTGCCAAACACACAAGCACACACGTGCACACACACCTTCTGTAGTGTGCAGCGGCCACCACAGATAAGCTCAAATAAACAACAGAGCTAGAAAAATAAATCCACCTCCCTTCTCTCTTTCTGTCTCCCAGCGGATGGGAGAGGGCATCCAAAGAACACCGCCTGTTACTATAAAGCTTCTTGACATCGCATTCACTAACACATAAACACACACACAATGATACAAATAGGAAACAGAGAGGGAGGTTTGGTTCCACAGGGAGGAATCACCTCTTCTATCGTTCTACAAACTCCTTTTATCTGCTGGCTAATGAGGAGCACACACAAACACAAAAACACACACTTAAGAAGCCTCATGCATGAACACACCTCCTCAGGACTGAGGTTTCATCAGAGTGTCTCTCAGCGAGTGTCCCACTTCTAAAAGGACCACTGCTTACATCGTTATGTAATGTTTTGGTTGAGGATAGTAGATGTGTATGCGAGTGTGTGTCTATGTGTGTGTTAAGCTCAGAAAACCTTTGAACACTCAGTCTCTTTCCTCAGCATGACGTGTTGTAACACTACAGGCTCTAATGAGTGTGTTCATGTAGAGAAGCTGTATATGTGTGTCCAACAGCATCTCTATTATTAGTCAGTAAAGAGCATTTCTGCAGAGCAAGCGGTTGCCAGAAAAGTGGATAAACTACACTGAATGCAAGAAAGATTCATGTAACTTTTGTTTAGTTTAGTTTAGGTGAAGTATACACCTCTACATCTCTCAGACGAAATAAACTCAAATAAAAAAAAATACTTCTACTCAGGTATTGGTACTCCTACATTCACCTCTGTCCCTTTACCGCTGGAATGTATGACCTCAGCAAAGTAGTATTTGAATACTGCATTGGCAATTCATAGTCCTCTTGATCAGAAAACAGGATTGGCAAGTTTTTGAGTCTACAAAATCTACTGATATGGTTTCCTATTTTTTTTTTGTTTGTTTGTTTTGTTTTATAATTCCAACAAGGGAAAAAATTATTTAATTCACCCATTCATTATTTCTGGTTTATTTTTATTGATGTAACATGTTCCGAACGCTAGCCTAAACCGTAGCTGAATGACGGAAGTAAATTTCTCCATGGTGATCCCAATAGTCCTACCAAATCCTGCAAGTCTAGAAAATGGCCAAGGATGCTCATCCAAGAAGCATCCTTATTGCATGTTTGAATCACTTCTCCTGCAAAGGTGTGATGATTCTATTCAG
Source organism: Alfaro cultratus (assembly GCA_903066825.1). NCBI lineage: Eukaryota > Metazoa > Chordata > Actinopteri > Cyprinodontiformes > Poeciliidae > Alfaro > Alfaro cultratus. The sequence goes on from CAEFZX010018303.1 coordinate 6,518, forward strand.
AGCTCCCCATCCCACCTCACACAGTGTGCTCATTTCAGCTGCTGGTATTCAGTACCTTGCTCTTTCAGTCATGATACTTAAATTATTCTGGTTGAGGCAGAAACTCACTTCTGATCAAGAGGGGTCGTTCCACTCAATTTGGTTTAAATTAACAATTAACTTTAAAAACCGAATAAGATGCAATGAGACCACTTGGAGACTGGACATCCAAAGAGGCACACCAACAATGCAGAAAACTTTCCCTCACATCTGATGGCCTTGGGAACCTCAAAACCATTTGTAAGTATGGGAGTATGGGAGTAACATCTTGGAAAGAAGATCTTGTCTTGCAGAATGACAACTTTCGACTCAATAAAACAGTGTTTCCCTCTTTCAGATCTTAGAAATTCTTTCCAGAGTTTAATTAGTAACCACACTTTATTCACATTTAAGCAACAAAGATCTTCTGAATTAATTTTTAATATAAACTTCAAGAATCTCTCACTGCACTAGAATCATCCTAAGAAAAGTATTAACTCACTGAACATTTCACATAGACAACCTTAAATAAACATGAACACATTCAGTACCTAACAAAACATCCTGATGAACCCTGAAATCATGTAACTTTCCAAAATATCTAAAAATTAAAACCAAAAACTATTCAAATAACCAGTGAATATCCACTCTCATGGCTAAATCCTCTCTAAAGCCAATTAGGCTTGAACTAGACATTCAAGGATTCCATCAGACTTTCCCAAAACTTTATTCCCCCCGACTAAAAAGAACCCAGCACTCACTTGGACACTACTGCCTTTAGGAAAACATTTGAAATTTGCTCAATAAACGGACCAGCGTTTACAAAGGAATACCTTTTATTCTCATAACACAACTTCCAAGGTCATTTTTTTTGTTTCTTTTAAAGTAATTCTTGGTACTCTGGGATCTATTAGGATCTTTACAGTAGTCTCTAGGCTTCATTAATATTTGACATAACAACCATATTTCCGTTGGCGATCTGCTGGGAGTTGCTGCCTGCTCAGTGCAGCTCGAATTTTCTTTTACTTTTAGAAGATAAAAGTTTACAAATGTGGGAAAAACTAAAAATAATATGCTATTTTCAGGAGAATATGGCTCAGTCCAGGGAGTTTCTGACAGGATAGAGACGAACTGTTGACCTCCAATCATTACCCACCCGAGAGAAGGTGGAGTAGGAGGAGGAGGGGAAAAAAAGAGGAGGCAAATAGAAAAGCAGGGAATGAGAATCCCAGAGGAAGAATGAGAGCAACTAAAGAGTCACTTGAAGGAGGTTAGAAGGAGATGGAGACAGTGGGAGCCGATCCGCTTCACTGGGAAGAATGCATGACCTCTTGAACCCTCTCCTTGTCCCATCGGATTTACAAAGTTTAGAGGAACTAGGGTTTGGCTGGGACTACATAAAGAATATTAAGCGTTCCCTCATAATTGTAAGAACAATAGAAAAAAGTCACAAATTATCTCTTTGTTTTGTTTTGAATGGAAACAAAAACCATATGTGTTTTCAATAACAATTTAGACCGTAGCCAAAATTTTGATAGAGATCCTGCAGATTTCAAAATCAGGTTCTTAAAACTTAATAGGAGACATGAAGATAATTCGATTTACATGTACTATCACATTCCTTTAAATGGGCATTTGCATTTGATTAAAGAATATAATTCAGAGACTTTAAATGATTGCAAGGAAACAGTTTTCTTTAATGGCCTGAAAACTTTATGCTGATCAACAACAGTGATCAGCATAAAATCACTGTTTCTCTGCATTGAGCCATTCAACTGTTTTGGGCATCTGTTGAGGATGTTTAGTGGAACCCTTTACTTACAAAGGTGTGTCATGCCTGTTTCTCTGAAATGAGGCCTTTGGACAGACCAAAGACCTGGTGGAGAGATTATGTTTTACCATCTTCACAATTCCTTAGAGCTTTAAAAGTTTTCAATCTTTGATTAAAATTTATATCTTTAGGAAAATTTAGGGTGTATTCACAACACGGAAGTATTTTAGTCTAATTGTTTGGTCTGGACCAAAAGTGTGCTTCTTTTTTCAGTTTGGTGTGGTTTGCTTTCCATTTTTGCAACCAGACTACAATTTGTAAACAAAGTCAATGACCATTGCTCCAACTGGACAAAAATGGCAGCGACGGGAAAAAATCACAGAACCGAAAAAAAAAAAAAAAAAAAAAAAAACGAACAGAAATGCAAAAACCATTTGTGCCGCTCTATAACTGTAATAGCATTTTGAATGTCAACAGAAAAAAAGGTTTTGCAATTTGATTTTATAATTTTAGAACGGTGTCAGCAAATGCTCACTGCAATTTGAATGAAACAAGCCTCTCTGCTCCCCCCGACCCACAACATGCTGCCAGTGGCATCGCTAAGCAGAAAGCAACGGGTCAGGTACGATTTCAGTACAATCAGAACATGCAGTAGTAGCGCTAGCAACATAGAGGGCTGATTTTAACTGTAATGACCAACAACAGTGGCTTGTAAAGTCCAAAAGGTAATTGGTGCGAATCAAGGCCAGACTGTATTCACACCAGAAGTGAATGGCACCAGACCTCAAAAAGTGGGTCTCAGTCCAGTTGTTTGGTCCATACCAGAGTTCACTTTGGTATATTCACACCTTTACACAAGGTCCAGGCCAATGTAGAAAAAACTCTGGTCCTGAAATGTGTCAGATGTGAATACACCTTTATAATATGTCAAATTCTTGCAAAGTTAAGGCAAAGAAAAATTAGTCAAAAGCAAAACACGCCTGCTTTTGACATCCTTATTCCACCCCGAACCATGAATGGCAGTCATTCTCAAAAACAGGTTCCTTGTTCATTGCACTTGGTGATTAAATTGGCAAGAAGAAAAAAAAAAAAGCGTAATATTTTTTTAAAGAATTGAAGCATGGATTTAAGATTTCAAAATCTAAGAACTATTGGAAAGACCTATGAGCACTTTGTATATTGAAGGTGTAAGGATCAGGCCGCAACAGACATTTCTGACCCAGAATCAGACTGAAACCTATATGACGTGTCCCCATCTTCCACATCATTCTTCAATCTTTTTCACAAGCAGATGAAATGTTTTTACATTTAAAACGATCCCTCCCTGGGAGGCTCATCTAACTCGCAACACATGTGTCAACAGAATCAACGCTGAAGCGGCTGACGTCACTCTGCAGGCTGCTCTCATGACTTTATCAGGAAACCAAACTGGGGGCTGATTAAGAGCCGAGATAGAAAACCTCACTGATGTTCTGCATCTCTCATCCGAGTGTGCTCGGCCGAGTTTGCAGCGGTTTCTACAGCTCTCAGTCTGATGCAATCAGCAGATAAAAAGCCTACATGTGAGGGAGTGAATGCAACCACACACGCACATTTCGTAAGGCAGCTTGTTATGCAGCAGCTTCTCTTCCTTTTTCGGATCCTTCAATCCTGAATCTATTCACTTTTTTTTTTTATCTTTTCCTCCAATTTATGAGTAAAACGCAGAAAAGACAAACAGGCAATCAAATCCCACACACCTCCCCCATTTATTCCTCCCTCGCATTTTGGTTTTTCTCCTTTTCCCATCTGTCCATCCCTGACAGGAAGTGGGTGCATTAGCTGAGTGAAGACCAGCTGATGGAATTAACTTCCATTATCTGACCATTTGCAGAATGGAGAGTAGCATAAAAAAGTGATGGAATAGGAAGACTGAAGCGATGGCGAGCTATCACCTCACAGAACAAACCACTAAATGTATTTTTCTTGTTTGTGTTAGGTTTTTATGTGTCCATGCGGCCGGTTTGGTCAGACAGCGAACCTTGAAGTCTGGAATCCTTTTTTAGATGATAAATCTTATTTAAAGACTGAAACCTGTCTGTTAGTGCTTTACAGCTCTGCTGGTTGCTGTCAGCTCTGAGCCCTGCTTTTCCTGCTGAAGATGTAAAACTTTCAAAGAAAGAATGGCTCAGTGATTTTTTGAAACAGCTGAACACTGTGCTTTTTAATCAGGCTTAAGGGCTGGGTTTATTCTGAAGTGAATAAAGACAGGGTTAGCATATTTCTCAATGTGGGATTGGGTAAAAATGTATTTAATTATTGTATTTTTTTATTTATAAGTTTTACAGGATGAAACAATGCAATATGATGAACACATAATGAGGAGCAATAATGTTTGGCAAAGAATAATAATATTGATCTGTCTTTGGTTTCAGGACAAAGTTACTACTAATGAAATATACACAAGTATTGGTAAAGTCTTTAGTCTTTATTTATCTTGTTTCCCAAAGGGAAAAAGTGCAAATCGACATCATAAGTCAGAGCTAATAGTATAGGATCAGGATAAAACCATTAGCCAACTTTAATGTGACATATATATTGTACAATTAAACTGAAACAAATAAATGAATAAAAATATGTGTCATTGGCTGTCAAGAGGCTGACAGCAAGACTGAGGAAGCAGTAGAAATATCCAACAACTGGTGGTGTTGTCATGTGACAACTATATCCTGTAATCTCCATATGTCTGGAGTATGGAGCAAGGCTCCAAGAGAGAAGATTTTCACTCTGGAGAAGGCATCCAAGTCTGACCAAAATCTCCCCAAATCTTATTTTTGTTAAGGTGGATGAAATTACAGACTGTTGCAAGTATAAGTCAGATTGCACATAAAATCTGCAGGCAAACAACAGATGAAACAAGGTTTCATTTTTTAGCCTCACGGTGTCTCCAGTTTATTAAAAGCAACAAAGGAAAAGCTTTATCCAAAGAAAAGTTGAGCTTTGTAACAGATTACCTGAAGTCGAGAACTGAACCTAACACAATATCCATCCCCAGAAGAGAGATGTGGACAAGATTTAAAGCTTTGCAGGGCAGTATGGAAATCTTACCAAGTTAAGATGTAGTATAATTATCTAGTTCTAACAAAGTAGACTGAATGCTGAAATTAAATAAGGAGGTGCTCAAACTAAACCCAGAGTCAGGTAAAAACAAACATTTACTTGAATACTATTGGTTTTAAAATTACTATCCAGATTGTTTCATATATTTACTGAGTAAACTGAAATATCTAAGCTGCACATATGTACTTTAAAGATTGTTGGTTTTTGTTTTGAGATTTTTACCTTTTCACAATCTAATATTATTTTCTAATCTATGAAATTTGGGGCATATTATTTGAGATATCCTGTTAAACTCACCTAAAATTACCCAATTACACCTAAAAGTGTAACTTCTGAAACTGTTTCTCTTTTTTTTTTTTTTTGCAAAACACACTCTAATATATAAATGTAATCTCATCACCATTTTTTATTTTTATTTTTTACCTGATATACATTTTATTTTATACCAGTTTGGGAATCATGTATCATTAAAATAGTTATTGTGTTTAACTATATCTCCTACCATGTTGTTATTTGTAATGCATTCAGGAATAAAACTACTAGAGTTATCTACAAACAAATCAAATAAAATTTCGTACTCAAAATATGTTGTCCATTTTTTGTCTAGGTTTTGTCGAGTTAGTATTCAATGTAAGCAAAGATAATAATAATTTAAAAAAAAAGAATTATTCTCTGTACTTTAGATATTTTCCTGATCCAGAAATAAATGAAAAACCTAGATTACTGGAAAACATATGAGGTAAATATCATTTACAGACCAATCCTTACTCTGGTAATAATAAAAAAAAAAAAATATATACATATATACAGAAGGAGCTGGCATTTTCCAAGTACAATGAAATGGCATCATCAGGAATGAGACGTGATGGAGAGTAAAGTGTATCAGTGGGAGTGTGTTAATCCTCGGAATACAGGCAGTAATCTGTTGACCTCTCAGCTCGTACAAAACACACATTTCCTTTGGAAAAAAAAACATCTCCAGCCCAAACATGTTTAACTATCAAAGCACAAGACTGAAACAACATCATCAACTCCGAACCTAAAGCTGACCTTAATCCAGTGTGTGAGGAGTCAGCTACTTTCTCCTGGTCTTTATCGCCATCTCATACACACACACACGCAAACACAGGGGGTGGCAGTAGCCTGTGGGTGTGCAAGCAGCTGTGAATAATTGTGTTTACAGATGGTATATATGTGCGACCTGTGGGTTCAACGACACTCCTCAACCCCTCCAAGAAAGACAGAAGACAGCTGTGACATTTAAAGTGAATGTCTGTCTTTCCCTTCCTCCATCCCTTTCCTTCTCTCCCTCCTTCTTTTATTCCTCCGCCCACTTCAACTTCTTCACCTCACTTAGTTTAATTGGCATAAGTGTTAACGAGGCGTTCCGAGCCAAAGCAGAACAATAAACAGCAACATAAGTAAGAAAAGATTGGCGAATTGCTACTTCAAAGTTTAATTTGGTTCCATGATGTAGGTAAATTGGCTGTTTTATTTATACTTCAGGGAATGTCGCTTTAGACACTAAAAGCCACCTGCTAGTGTGCATCATTATCTAAATGTAAAGTTATCATGCAGAACATACAAGTAGCTCTTATTCCTGTCTTGTTTTGATTCATCCTCTTGCAATTCGCTGATTATTGGGATAAATTATGGCTTTTACGCTCAAGATGTTCTGTGCTTTAAAGATTTAAATGAGGCTCATCGAATATGCAGCAGAGATAGAGGACTGTGGATGGATCAGTCATAACCATCTCTGAATGGTTTTATATTTGTGCAGCAGTTGCAGAAAAATCTGGTCAAAAAGATTCAATAAAATCTCTCTCCAGAACCACAAAGCAGAGAGAATTTTTAAGCACACACTTAATTTGTTTTTACTGATCTTGATTGATTTGCAGCTCATTTCCAACAGTCATGTTCAACTGCCTCATACATACTAAAGTATAGTGTGTACTTTAACAGTACATACTATATTGTTAAAGTATGTACTGCACGGTTGGCTCATAAAACAAGAGTGAGATAAAGTAAAGGCATTCCGATTCAAGGCATGCAGAGAAACATTGTAATTTCCCGTTAGCTGGACTTGATAAAGTGCTATTCAAATACAAGCCATATACCATTTACACCTTCTCAACTGCTTGTTACACAAAATGCTGAAGTAAGCAATCACATAGTGGCAGCTCAGTTCAGTGAAGCGTCTAGATGGGGTGAAGACAAACTGCTGAAGTCCAGTCCAAGCATCAGAAAGAAAAGGATCAAAAGTGGCCCTGAATGTGGGATGCACAAGATAGGCTGGTCTAAGTACTTCAAACTGTGCTGATCTGCTGGGATTTCATGGATAACTATCCTTCTGGTTTCTTAAGAATGGTCTGAACAAGAGAAAATATCAGGGACAAGCAGTTGTGTGGACAAAAATGCTTTACTGGGGATGTAGAAGAAAGGGCAGGCTGGCTGAAGACTAGATGGAGTTAAGCAGTAAATAAATAATCTCTTCTTGCAACCAAAGTGTACAGAATGCCATCTACAAACAGAACACACATCAAATCTTGAAGGACATGGGATTCAGCGCCAGTGGACCACAATGGGTGCCACTCCTATTAGCTAAAGACGCATGTTTTAGTTTACACAAGGTCACCAAAATTAGATAAAGCAGTTTGAAAAAAATTCTGCCTGGTTCAATGAGTCTTGATTTGAGCTATGACATTTAGACGATGTATTTCAAACTGAGCATCCAAGGATATAAGAATTTTGGAGTTCTTTTGAGTTATATCAAACTCAAAAGTTTAGGTGTGTGGTTGTGGTACAAAGGTGGAGGAGATGTTTTCTCTGCACACTTTGGGCCCTGTAGTATCACCTTGCATTTTTTTTTAACACCAGAGTGTGGAAGAGTATTTGGAAAGACTTTGTACATCCTTTTAAGACCATATTATAAACATCCTATGATGCCTATTTTGAGCAGGCTAAAACATAAAGCTCAGATCATCTCAAATTGTTTATTTTAATATGATAATTAGTTCCATGTACTACATTGGCCTCAGCAGTCACCACATCTCAAACCAATAGGGCACTATTGAGATGTGGTGAAACTGAATATTTGCATCATAGACTTTAAACAGTCAAATCTGTATAAATTATGTCCTGCTAAACAGGTCAATATGGATCAGAATCCATACTTTAAGTATATTGTTAAATCAATGCAGTTTAAAAAAGTCAGCTCTGAAAGAGAAAGTTTGTCCAAATCAGCAAGTGTACCAAATAAAGTGATCAGCGAGCTTACATTAAAAAAAAATTATTCAAAGCAAATTAGACCAATTTGACAATAATAATAATAATAATAATAATAATAATAATAATAATATTTAGAGTACAAAAATAAAGAAATAGTGTTTGAGTGCCAAACATTTAGCTGTACTAAATTATCAAGTTCATTGCTAGATGAAGAAGTTAAATTTGGAATTAACACAGGGTGGAATTGAGTACTGGAACTGATACAAAAGTTTTGTGGGATACACAATATGGTTTCTCACCTAAACTAAAGTTTGACATTTTCTGCCAATGCCCATGATTTGTCATTTGTAGTAATCTAATTCATAGCCTTACAATGGGAGAAACATAAATTGGAACATTTCTTGTCGCATGTATCTGTTAAATACAGTCACATAAAAAAAACACATGAGGAATGATGAAATCAGGTGCAAATCCCTAGCAGCTTTGTTCTTTTTGCATCAAAACAATGAAATCAAAAAGTCACCTGATAAGAGTGGTGAACAACAAAATAGTTCACACTTTGTTTCAATAACAAAAAGAGAGAGAAACAAATTTAAGAGTGTAGCATCAATTATCCCGTTCTCAGTTTCATTGCTTCTGTCATCTGCTTTAAAAGCTAAAACACTTCAGTCAGGTTTGTACCTGTGGGGATGCTAGCATCATAGCACCTCTAAATGTGTCAGTAAACTGGATCAGACTGATTTCTCCCCAACCTGTTGGCAGTTTAAACACATTCCAACATGTTTTCCTGTAACAGATTATGGCAGGCTCAGGAAGTGCTAACCAGTAAAGTCCAGGAGCCCTGAGTGCTGTGTATGCGTGTTTTCTGTTAGCCACCCTCTGTGCCTCTGTAAGTGGAGCTGATGGAGGGTTGAACTAAGTATGATTTACATAATTGGGATGTTAATTTGTTAAGCTGTGGGAGTTGATTATGTTGCATATTGATTGTGTTGTGCTGCTGTGAGGTCGCACACCTCTTTAACGAAGGTATACAGTGTGCAGAGCAGGGAATTGTGGGAATTTGATTACATGTACAGTGTTAGTTTTCCTGCTGACAAGGTGAGTGTGTGATGAAAAGTGTGTAAATGCATGCTTGTGTGTTTCTAAATCTGCTTATGTGTGTCTGCTCCCCTTAGGGTTGATGAATGAATGAAGAAGGTGAGAAGAGGAAAAGAGGGAGGGGAAACTCCACCTGTTCTTACCGTTCTCCGGGTGTTCCATCTCGCCGATGCTGCCGTCAGGTGTGGTCCTCTCGTAGTGGTCTTCTGGCAGAGCTAGTGGTCCGATCCGGGGGCCCGATGATGACTTGGAGCTGGGGGTCTCTGACTCCTCCAGGCCACTGTCGTAGTAGCTGTGCTGGGATGCATCCTGCAGATCCTGGGCCTGATTGGAGGTGGAGAAGGTTACTCGGCGGTGGGGCAGCTGAAATAAGCAGAAACAGGAAAACAAGAGGCATCAGTGTATTGCTTTATGTTTTTTCATTAAGGCATGCTCTTTTATTCATCAAACTGATTCAAGTTTAGTTTGGTTCTGTGGCTTGAAGCAGTTACATTTCATCCCAATGCCTCCCTCTCGTGTTAAAATGGGAGTTGCTAATGGATAGATGGGTGATTGATTGTTTTATTCCGTCCAGTATTTTGATTTACAAACCAGTCTGCTAGACACATTGACCTCCACGGCAGATGCTCTACAGCCAGTAAAATTGATCACTTTAAAAGAACAATTGATAGCATCTGAAACAATGCCAGTTTATGTTGCGTTTCATCCAATACACCCCAGTCATTCAGTTGTAGCAAGTTTGCTTAAATTGAACTCATACCAAATGGCTATTATCTTTTTGAAGTCCTGAAGTGGACATAAATTACAAATCCCCTGTTCCTGAAAAAATAAGATAAGCCAAAAACTGTGCCTCTTCACTAAGTAAAGAGTTTACTTCACTAACTAACCTTCTTGTATTTATAGAATACAAGAATATATATATATATATTTATTTATTTATTTATATATTTTTTTTTCACAATCTTTAGTAAAGCTTGATTTAAAGGATTTTTTGTGGCTCATTAATATGTCACAGTTTGTAACCAAAGAACCCAAAGGATTAAGTTTTCCAAGAAATATTTACTTGACACTTCAGGCCAAAACATGGATCAAAATAACTTCAGTTTGTTTCACCACAAATTCAACTGAATTTGTCATTCATTTCATTAAACAAACTTCAAAATGTATTGGGTACAATTACAAATCAAGGACTTTTTATTGTCATATCAGCTTACATTTACATGTTTGTGGTAAGAACTTTGGACTGAGGTCCCTCTGGCCCATTTAATTCAGGAGAAGTTGATCTTCTGGGACTTCCACAAAACAAATCAATGCGATTACAAGTCACAATTTTCACAGAATAGCTCTGCATTAAACAAACCCAAAGCAACTAAATAACTTTATCATCTTAATATGGAACAAGAGCTCTAAAAAATCTAAAATTTTATTGTCTACAACAATGTGGAAACAAGTATATAAATAAATATTGCACATAGTTCACCACTAGGAGCTATTATTGAATGTCTTTTGGGGTCTCAGACATCATGAGAAACATTTATGTCTCAGAGATTCATTAATCCCCTTGGACTCATCAGTTACTCCAAAAACAATCTCAACAGAGTCAACTTCTGTGTTGTAAAACACGAGAAAATATTATTCTAGCTAGTGAAATGTCCCAAAATTGTTATCTTTATCCTTTGTTCTGACTTTTGAACTTATATGTCCAACCGTAGTCAGTAGATTTAAGTTTTTAATGCTAGGATTGTTTAAGATATTTATTGCTCTAAAACGGCAAAACATTACAGACACCATTAGAGGCTACAATGTTCCCAAAGCCAGTCCCTGATCTGAAACATGTTAAGTTGGCAATGGTGACTGATGGGTTGGTATGAATGAAAAGAATCACATCTTTTTCAAAATCACCCACCCAGGGGAACAGCTACTGGCTGCAAAAGCCCACAGGCTGGCAACCCACTCACTGATAATTCAGCCAATATTCACATCCTTCCGCCAATATCATCTGTTTACCAAGAAAGATCTAAATAAAGCCTGACCAAAAATGTTTAGGAGCAGGTTCATTTCACCAAATAAAATAACACTGGAGTGTTTTTTTTTTTTTATATATATATATATTCAAATAGATAATTTATTCCCAAAGACACTAAACAAGTCCACCATTCTGTCAGCTTTATAGTCTTTAAAGCAATTGAACGGTTGGTGTATGTGCCCACCAGTTTCATTTAAAAATATTTAATCGAAAGGGAAAGTGACTAAAATGCAGGTTGAGAACAAATTTAAAAAAGATAAAATGTGCTAACTTTAAACATTATTAACATTAAAAAGGTAGTGATAAAAGACCCCCTGAATGTAGAATATGTGGTGAAGTATAATAATACAAACACAATATATTTACACTTAATCAGAGAAATGTTCAACACAAGTGGCCCCCTGGTGGGTTTAAAGGACTAACTGCAAGTAGCCCTATTATTCCCCTGTTATTTATAACATTTCACTCCCATATACAAATGAGAAGTGATAACATGGTCTGTAACTACAAAGGTATTTAATGTAAACTATAGTGTAAAAGAATATCCAGTGTGTGTTTTATCATTAGAGTGTCTGTTCATGGTCAAACACACACTTTCTTTCATTTCTCTTGTGTCTTTCTGTGGGTGGAAGGTAACGGTTTGACTTCTGCATTTGATGGCTTTGTAATTAAAATACAATTAGCCTCCCTGTAGCGCCGCGGGGATGTTCGACAGCATTCACACTTACACAAGCACACTTTGTGCAAAGACAAAGAGGGCTGCCAAGAAAAGTGTCCTAATTCAAAGGCAAACACTTCAAATGTGCACAAACACAATGGACGGGCCAGTGCTACTGAAGAGCAACATCACTGGGTCGATCACTTTGGCAACTGGGTGGTGTCAGAACCAGTAAAACCAGATCAACTCCCAGAGCAAAAACACACAACCTCTCAGCTTCATCTATGCATTTTAGTAATCTGTCTACATCTCAATAAAGCCAGTTTCAATACGTTATGCAAGTGTAGAAGGTGATCAACCTGTGCATTCTGAATTTAAACCACCACATTTATGCATGCAAGTCTATGTGATAACATACACTGTACAGCACTGTTCATATACAGTATTTACATATACATCATTTCCCAGATGGGATCAATAGAGTATTTGTCTATAAGTCATGCTTCTTTTTTTGTTATTTTGCTTGGAAACAGAAGCTTCTAGGACTGAGGGTCTCGTGATGCTTTATCACCTGCATTCCAAAACAGTTTGAGCATTTCATCTGAACCTGGAAGGATTTAAAAATATCTGGTTTGTCTCAGCGTGCAGGTAAAAACTGCAATATTAGTGTCAAAGTGATGGAAAATGTGCAAAACTAAAACCACAATGGAGCTCCCCCTTAACCTGTGCAGACACATTGTGCTGCCAAGGCATCAAAGGCCCAGATCCCTGATGCTTCAGGCGACAGGCGTCTTCTGCAGGTGAACAGGTTCAAACACTCAGATATAACTGGACTCTGAGCACTCTCACTTCCTGTCTTCCCTCCCCGAAGAATGTAGAAGAGCTCAGAAAGGTCAGTTTGTATTTCTGTACTGGCACAGAACCAGATGTGTTACTTAAAGGAGGGGGTTTGTTCCACTTTTTCTACCAACTTTGTGAGATAGGGAAGAGTTACAACGAGGTATGATTTTGTTCTGGATTTCCCATTGTGTTTGCTTCAGCACATCTCACACCTCATAATAATTAATGAAACATAACCAATAACTGAACTTTTTTGCCTGAGCAAACAGCCAATGTTCTGATCAAAATATTTGATATTATATAGACTACAAAAGCAATTTTGTGGTCTATATAATTCAAAGACTGCCACTAGAAGATTCCACTAGAGGGCAGTCCAGCAAACATATAGTAATATGGAGAATAAATTGTTCCTGTTACATGTCTTTAAAAATATTTTTTTTTTTTTAAAGTCATGTCAAACTGTTGTTCTTTTGTTTAATTTAATTTAGATATCTAAAACTGGCTTGCACACTTCCTCTAAGAATAACTTTGTGGTTTAATATCACCAGCTTTGATCCAGGGCAAATGAACAGATGTTTTAGAAATGTTTCCCTAAATCAAGTGTCCACCCTTCTTTCCTTATCCAAAGCCGTAAGCAACATCTGGAGAAAGCTTATTTCTCTTTTGGTCTCCACCACAGCTTATGACCACGGGAGTGAGTTGGAAATAGATTAATTGGTAAACTGGTTAATTGGTAAAGCCATACCAATGTAATCGATTGGTATGGCTGCAATGTTCTTCTATTATATACCAATTTTCTGCCAGTATTTCAATTCTTTCACTTGTGACAGAAACGCGGCCCTAACAAGAAGCTGTATCTAAGTATTTTCTCTTCAAGCTTGGAGCCACTAACCGTCATTCTTCACACTCTAGAGCAATATCATCTGCAAAAGGCAGCATGCAAGAGGCGCAGCAAGTTTGAGGACAAGATGGGTTTGTGCTGCCTAACATGTGCAATGACAAAGAGAGAATCATGATAGTAGTTGTAGTATCATGCCTGACTGGTGTATAAAATTACAAAATCATTGAATAAATTGAAAAAGAAAATTCACCAGTGTTCAAATTTTAAGTTACGACTTAAAAATAATAATAATAATTATCACTATGATAAAAAAAAAATGTTAGTGAAGCAGACAAACTAATAACTTCAGCTGACATACAAGACTCCCAATGAGGAGGCACATGAGGGAAGGGCTACATGGCTGAGTTGGTAGAAGAAAGCTGTTACGTTGCCAATGCCACAGAGCAGCTTAATTATGGTAGACAAAACAACCAATCAGATTTCTGGAACAAAGTTGTTTGGAGTTAAGAGGCCAAAAGTGGATATTATGGCCACAACCTTTAACAATGCAGAAAGAGAGAAATTTACAAGCACTACGAAATAAAAATCATGATCTGGATTGTTGATGTTAGGCATTAATGTGTGATCAACAGAGGCACAGGGAACGACATTGATAACAAAATGGTAAAATAATTGTCAACATGGCAATGATCCAAAACATAAGACCAAGTCGACCAGTCATTTTCTAAAACAGGAGAAAGTGAAAATCCCGGATTACTCATATTTGTCTCTTGAACTTTGTGTCATTGAGTCACTTTGGTGAGATCTCAAACATTTGAATTATACAACAAAGCCCAAGAATCATCTACAAATTACAAAATATTTTGAGTAGTCATTAGTGTTAAAGAGGAAATGGATGGCATTAAAAAAATAGGCAAGGTAAACTTTAGATCAGAGCAATTTGGTTAATTTCTGTGGTCATTTTTATTTTCAAAACACATAGACGCAGAAGTACACACACAGAATGTGGCCAATTGGCCAGTCTATGTAAACCTGTGAGCACAACGTTATATACAAGATGTTTAGCAAAGACAGGAATGTGCTTTATGGTTGACGATTTAAGAATTCCCAAGTAAAGGGAACAACAAACAAAGAACATCTTTCTTTTCTGGGATTTTGTGACGGTCTTCTTCTCGATCAGGTGTGTTTGGGAAAGCAAAGTGTGCCAGGTTGTGTTATTAATAACTCATCGCTGCCTCTAACTTTCTCCGTTCAGTTTGCTGAGTGAGTATTAAGAAATAAATCACTTCAGTATTTACGGAGCATGGTGTCTGGATCTCTCTTCCACCTGTCTGACAGCTCCACCGCCCAAACAGAACAGACAACCTCCCACCCTCTCTTGTTTGTTGCCCTTTTTGTACTGATTGCGTTTGCGTGTTTGTTTGCTGGAAATAGAAGTGCCTCCTCAGCATGTTGAACTAAGAGAAAGTGGAGCAGATCAGAGGGGAGGGAGAGAAAAAAAAAGACCAACCAACATCGAGCGCAACCTCTACCTCAGTCTACACCCTGCCGCGATCCTTTAGCTGAACACCATGTCCTCGTCCTCCAGATGGTCTCACTGTGGATGAATAAATAGTTGCTGTATTTCTGACCAGCTATGCTGTTCTCTTCTGCCCTACTTTGTGTCAAACATCAGCCCGAAACACAAGGGAGGTTCCCAGAGAGGGTTGGGATTAATTAATGAACTTTTGTTATTTTTATGACTTTTTGATGTGAACTGAAGCATCACTAACAATAAAGGGATCCAAAATAGAAAGAAGGTTGAAGAGCGATGATGTTTGAATGAACATGACCGAAACTCATTAAAATGATGTGTAAAATGAACTTTGAATCACCTTGTAGACCTTATTCTACATTAGAAAATACTTTGAACCTTTATTACATCCTTTTTGGCGTAGTGCTATTTTTATTTGTATTTGCATTTTTCCCAGATTTTCTGCTGTTAGCATTCTTCCTACCCTCCAAACTGCATATAAGGAGCTGGAGAAAGTTTGTGGTAATGGCGATGAAGGTCAGTAATTAAGAATTCAAGGGAAAATGCTTCATCACGGCCTCTCTCTTCTGCAGAAAACTGTTAATGCTGCACTTTATCGGAAGTGCCCCCCTCTAAACAGCTTCTCCACTGACGAATGCTCAGTCGTCTGCAGGTAAAACGCACATGTGCACTTATGTAAAACAAGAGAGGCATGATGAGCCATTTTTCCTTGAATCTGTAGTAACTGACCTTGATTACCATCACGGGGAGAGGCAACAGCGAGGCCATGGACGTATCGTTAAATCCATCATGCAGAAAGGAGGAATTAAAGCAGATAAGGAGGATAAGAGGAGAGGAAGAGGAGCAGCGGGGGGAAGAGGAAGCTGGAGGAGCCGGACGAAGGTGGGTTGAGGCTGATAAGAAGTCCAGGTCGGTTCCTCTTCCTCTTGCTGCTCAAACTCCTGCAGGAGGTGATAGAGGAAGAGGAGGAGGCGCGTTCAGTGGGCCACATTGTTCAGAGATGATTAAAAACCAGTGAGAGGAGGAACGCAGGACGCCTCGCTGGGTGTTTGTCAGCCGAGACACGGAGAGGAAGATAACCAAGTGTGTGCATGTGTGTGTGTGGGAGTGTGAATGTGTGTGTGAGAGATCCTCATTACCTCCCTCTGTGGGAGATAAGAGTGTGTGAGGCTGCATTGTGCATGCTTATAAAAGTCTGTCCTTATCAAGTATGCATGCGCACACACACTCCTAAACCTACACACACTTATTATCACATGCTCACGCAGACGCATACACCCATTCGGACCACAAGATGAACGGCTGCCAGCAATAATTCGACACAAATGTGTTGAATCCCAGCAAAGAATGAAGGATGAGCTGAAAATCTGGGGGAAAAAATGACCAGGGAGTGCCACAACAAAAGGGGAAAAGGAGGTGTGAATATCAACATGTATGAAACATTTTGGTGCACTGACCCTTTAGGTCGTCGTGGTAATTTTCTTAAAGTATTCCTGGTCCAATAAAAAAAAAAAGGCGACGAAGTCTGAGCAGCATCCTTAAGAAGCACGGCGACTCTCTGCCTTAAAAGCAATGTAGCAATGTTATAAATTATTCAACACTTTGTCCAAATCCATCTCAAGTGTCGGATTAACCCCCCCAGGGCACAAACTTGTTGTCGAGCCCCCACTCTTCCTCACAATATGTGTCATTTTTTATTATATCCCTCTGGCAGCGACGGACCAACCACTGCTCAACGTTGACTCATGACGGATGAATCCAAATTTCCATGTATCGGGTAATATTTTGATTATGCGACAGTAAATCGAATGCTAAGGGGCATTTAAAATGTTAATCAGGCAAACAAAATGCATTCACATCATCCTTCAGTTAGGCTCCAGGAAAACAGTGTCAGAGTAAAGCTGGCTCTCAGGAGAAAGTTTCTGGGTTGTACAAGTCATTTTACACACTCCAGCTTAATTTATAGCTAAAAGAAAGATCAAGATAAATATGGATTACAGAACTTTCTCATGAATTTGATTCCTTTTATCTATGCATCCGTTCCTAGAATCCTGCTTAGGAGAGGTTGGGTTACAGAAGTAACACGTCGAGGAAAGTAGGACAAATGCCTCTCCTAAGAGACACTAACTCTTCCTGAGCTGCATGGCGTTTTCCAGCTAAAAAAAAAAATATGGTTCCTCCTACAAGTTCAGATTTCTCCCCTAGATCTTCTCCTAGTGGAACGTATAAAGATAACTTCAATTGAGAGATGTCCCAAAGAGATGCCCCATTCACCTGCACTGAATCCTTTTGATTAAGAGGCAGTGACTTTACAAGCGCCTGGACACCCTACGCTGGAAGCCAGTTTCAGGTTCTCATGTCATTATTTGGTTTGTGAACAGAAGCCAAAAAATATATCAGAACAGGATTTAATTATCCAATAAATATTGTATTTTTATTTTGTATCTGGTCAATAAAAGTTCTCAGAAAAAACAAAGAAAAAACCTTTTGGAAAGAAATTTCAAGAAATCTTTGAGGAAAAGTATCTTTGCATCCTGAGAGAAGAAGTTGATACGCAGAGTTTCTATGAGAATTCATGTAACTACAGGAGCCAAACTAATCCACAGCACCGTCTGCGTTCCCTATTAGTCTTTCTTCCTTTCTATTCTTGAAGGTTGTAAGTTCGATGATGCAGCAGGGGGGCAGCACTTTGAGAAATGGCCTGCTGTGCCAATCTGAGCAGCTTTGTAAGTTGTCTGTATGTGTTTACTGCTGCATGTAAGTTACACAGGAACAGGAGCAGAACATGTGCTTACGCAGGCCGACTGAAAAGATGGAGAACTCAAAAATTGAAAGGGAAAAGCTTTCAAATCTGTGCTGTTATCGTGGACTTTTATTACAGGAAAACATAAATTACTGATTACTGAGTTAAGAATCCCATTGTTGGAAAAATAATAAACTTAGAATTTATTCCATTGGCCTTGGAAACACTTAATTTTTAGTTTCCCTGTTGACTGTTCGATCAAGGTTTCTGTCTGTGACAGAATGTTGCCATTATATTTTCTTTGCAATGCAGCAGAAAACTGAAGGACACACCACTAAGGAAGTTTTCAGAGCAGAGACAGCATGGCTCACTACTCTCCTTCAAAGTAGCAACAACTTGATTCCCTTTTCTAGCACCTCCTGGCTGAAGAGCACCGCTGGTCTCATCATTTGCAACCCTGAGTGTTTATGATTCTGTAGAAAAGCTTATGGGCATTTATAAAACTCAAATAAACACCTCCATGGGCAGTTTATCACTCAGATAAAATGCTAAAAGCTCGGACTGATAGAGTCCGATTGCTGATAATGGCCATTGATCGTGGAGCTGCAGAGGCAGCGAAGCAGCGCACAAACAGCAGCTTTGTGTTTCCATGTAAAGTTCCCACATGAATCCAAATGAAGGCACTGCAGCAGGGAAATGAGTTTCCATCAGCTCAGGCAAAAAAAAAACTATGCAAAATACACTATGGATGCACTGTGGGGGTGTGCATGTTTGTGTGTGTGTGTGTGTGTGTGTGTGTGTGTTTGGTTAGAGATAAGCACACAGTTTCACCTCAGAGTTACAACGATGGGAAAGAGAGAAAATATTTGTTTCCACAGCAGCTTTTTTCCCCTTTTTTGCTTTGATTGACTCGGTTCCAGAAACAAAACTCAACTCAGTTGACAAAAACACTTCAATGAGCCACATTGTTGCACTCAGAGACATGTTCCATTATCATCAGAGGGACAAACATTTTGGGTTTTAGTGTTTTTTGGCTAAACACCTCTCGCCTCATGCTGCTGCCTCTCACAATCACCAATCCTCCAGAATGAACGGTCCACAGAAGGTGTTCTCTAACTTCTTGTTTCTTTGGTAGGAGTTTTATGTGACTGAACTTCATGTAGCACAAAAAGAAAAGAAATACCAAATATTGGGAAACATGTTAACAGAGCACTAAAAGCCTAGCTGATTGTCATTTCTGTGTTTGTTGACATTAATAGAAAAAGAACACGATTCATTATTTTAATGTTACTTGGAAAATAACCTCTGTTTTGCAAGTAAGCAAAAACTCTTAAAACCATAAGGAAGTTCAAAAGTCTGAAGATAATTTGTTTAGCTTCTTATTTATCTCCAACTATTCAAATCTTGTACAGAACATAACTAGGCTTTGCTTAGAGAACAAAATATGCCACAAACATTATTATACAGCATTAAATCAGAAAAGCAGACTATATGTAAAATACAGATGGAAAATAAACAACCAAGAATAGCAGTATTACTCTCACTGAAGTTGAGACTGTATTCATTTTGTCACCATTCCTGCCATTTAGACTGCAACACATTCAAAATAAAGAGGCATCTGGTCGGCAATTAAGCAGGAGACAAAACAAAGGATTAATGATATTATGGTTTTTGAGCTGCTTTCATGAAAAAGCTTTGAAGAACAAAAGGGACATAGGATATCAGGTCATAGACATTTTATATTTGTTGCTAAAACATTCTCAGAAAAATAATTTGATTTGAAATAATTATAACTGAAATTATTGATGGATTTTTAACCTTAATCCCTAAAAGGCTTTTGTGTTGGGAGAGGAATTTAAGTATTGTCTTTTCTGCTGCCTGAAATGAAGAAATGGATGGACATAAACAAATCAGACAAAATTTCATGACTGGGCCAAATAGCTTTGTTATTTAGGGTCGCACTGTCAGGGGAAACATCAAGTCGTTGAGTCTTGATTTAGCTGAAAAACTCTCCATAACAACGATAAAAACACTTACTAGAGTTTGTGTTTTTCTACTATAAATAAAGAAGTCATGAAGTGAGGAAGACCAACAGAAATGTCTCTATCAAGATCATGCTGCTGCTGCCTTTCAGCCTTCGCTGATTTGAAAATTTTGTAGCTGCACAGACAACATCACATCCTCGAGCCGATGCTTGTTCTCTGTCTCTGTGCAACAGAAACGACCTGTATCTCTGAATCTGTCGCTCAGCATCAGTCTTCCTCACATCAACTCTCTCCAAGCAGGTCAGCAGACTTTCTCTCATGTGGTTCCAAGACTTTACCCGCACGCTTGCATCCTCCTCGCTGAAGGTGTGTGTGTGTGTGTATGTGTGTTATCAGTGAGGCAGTAAATCTAGTGTTGCACATGAATCCATAAGTCTGGAGCACCTTCACCTCCAGCATCACATGCAAGTCACATCCTCTGGTAAACAGCTTTTAGAGTAGGATTCACACACACACACACACACACACACACACACACACACACACACACACACACACACACACACACACGCACACAATCAACAAAGTAAATATTTTTATCTATAGATAGATAGATAGATAGATAGATAGATAGATAGATAGATAGATAGATAGATAGATAGATAGATAGATAGATAGATATTCAAAAATGACACTAACAGAAACCCTGTACTTTGAGATGCTCAGCTGAGAGAAATGAACTTGAATAAATCTGCTGCTGCTGATATTTTTCACTCTGCCGCCTCGCTGATCCATCGCGTGTCTCTCAAACTCTGAGATCAGTGAACGCAGTTCCAACGGGTAGCAAACAGACAGGAAAAAAACAGTCAACACACCCAGAGAAATCCACCGCCCTCCCTCTTCAACTGACCATAGGGTTTGTTTTCAGCATTTTTGTTTGTGTGTGCATTTATTACTTGCTGATGTGTTTGATCTGCCGCTCAAGCATTTGGCTTGCATATACAGATTTCAAAGATGAAGATTGCCAAAATGTTTTCCCAGCTTCTCAGGGAACAAATACAACAGTCCTTTTTATTGTACATTCACTTTCAAATTACGTGTTTTACTTACCAAGGCATAATAACAATTTGCTCCTGACAAAGTTTTAAGTTTAAACTTAACTCATAACACCCTTTTCAAGCTTTCTAAAGTCTCCAGTTCTACAATGAGAAAGATCATCCACAAATGGAAAATATTTAAAACATTCTCCAGCCTCCCCAGGATTTGACATCCCTTGAAATTTAGGCTAAAGTCAGACCTTGCAATGCTGAGATACATGACAGATAACCCAAGAGCTCCAGCTAACACTCTGCAGGCCTCACTTTACATATTGGATGTTTGGGTTCACAATAAGGTACTTGGAAAAAAGTTGGATTGAAGTAGAAAGCTTTTTCTAGCTGAAAAGATACAGCAGCACAATTTCAGCTTGCAAAGCTGCATATGAACAAAACACTAGATTTCTGGGACAATGTCCTTTGGATAAAGGAGATCAAAGTAGAGATATGTGGCCATAATGTTCAATTTCATATCTGGAGAAAACCAACCATAAATCTCTGGCAGGGTGGAAGAGATATGATGATTTGGGCCAATTTTGCAGTAAATTAGATAATCTTTCGAATTTTAGGTGACAACAAGAATGATTTCCTATGTGCAGCACAACAAATCCACAAAATGTATGTGTTTGTTTTGTGTAGGCAGTGCATACATTTTGACGGTGTGCAGATGGATCCGAGGCTGGATCTTTGAAATGCTTTCTCTCTGTTCAAATGTGTTTACATAATCCTATCTCCATGTGTCATTGCTGGGTTTCCCTTGCGCTGCTGTGTTTATGTTTGTGTGTATTGTCATTTACCAGAAGTTTCACAAAAAGCCAAGAAAACTTTGGAGACAGAGAGGAGTGATGGAGAGGTATCCAGCTGACAGCTCTGGTATGTTAATCCTTGAGAACGCCTCCCACCCTCCGTCCCCCCACTTAGGAACGTTGCAGCAGGTTATAATTGGCTACAGGATAAAGTGAGGGAGGATGAAAGAAGGGGGGAAAGGTGGAGTGATAAAACAGGCGCAAAGGAAGAGATGAGCGTGTGGGAAATGTGGTTTTGATTCGCTCGGCTACAGTCCAGCTTCAACACAAAGAAAAGCCAGACAAGAAACTATGATTTTGAACTGAAGTTCTGGCATCTGCTGCTGAAATCTGTCTCATTTTCTCCAAACCTCAGTTCAAAATAATAAACTCTAACTACTGGTTTGATAAAAGAGGCGTCTAGTGAAGTCAACCAAATCCAGGGGCAAAAATGTGTGACCTCAGACAGAATATCTTCCAGCATTTTTTAAACCTCAAGGATCTCAAAATATAAATGGTTCTGTTATTACAGTACCATCGGGAAAGGTTTGGTATTTAATCCTGTCTGACATTTAAAGACGAGAGAATTTCAGATGAGCAACAGTTGCAGGTCAGGTCTGACACATATTACATTAAAAGTAGGGGAATAAGTTAAACTCTGAAAAACCACTGAGGTTTCAGTCCTTTAAAAATTCAGTTCTGTTTAAAATAATTCCTTCTTTGGATTGGAAAAATCAGTTTGTAATTTTATGATGTAATTTAGGGATTCCCGTCATTCTTTAGCATCCATTGAAGCTTTGAAAAACTGAGTGAAAAGTCTAAGACATGGTTCACAATGAAACAAGAGTGAGATGCTCCCTTAAGTGGAAGGGTTTGTCTTTGTTTTCATAAGATTGGGTTGAGGTTTTCTGTGTTATCTTTCCCTCTCCTCTATATCCTGCTTCGCCCACTATATGGACACTTTATAAATGGTAAGAAATAGGATCGGAAAAGGTAAAGATCAGTCAGAGTTCAGTGGAAAAGACTAAATGTGCTTATAGAAACTCCCTCCCCTTCCACATTATCTGGCTTGATGTCAGTGACAATTTTCACCTGAAAGTAAAAGGAAACAAAACTTCTACATTGTTCAGTATGACTTTTCACCTCATACTTTTTAGAGAGATTATTTTTGGTCTGGTCTTGCCTTTTATAGCTTTAGATCTGAGTGTAACATTTGTGGATTTTACACCAGCTGAACAAATCAGTGTGGGTTTTATCAAGAACATATGGATCAAAGGAATGTTTTTTTTTTTTGTTTTTTTTTTGTTGCTGTTGTTACTTTTCTTCCATTCTTCCCTTTCCTCCTGAGAATGTCTTTGGAAAAAAAACAAAAAAGCGAACGCACACAGCCTCTTCTTCAGTCTTCCACCTCCACTCTATACGGCACATTCCCTTTCTCTTTCCATCTTCATACGTGAGGGTCATAAATCATATCAGCTCTGTGGATGGCTGTCTGCAGCTCAGTTGTTTTAGAAGGATCTCTTAAAGCACCATGTGTGCGCAGGTACGCCTGAAGAGGTAGCAGCCCATAAGCACGTGTGTTTCCATATAAGTCCATTTGTGAGAGCAGTAAAAATAGTTGCATGCCAGTGAAGGTCAGGTCGATTGTCTAGAAACAATAGAGGGAAGTTGACAGAGCGCAGTGTTTAGTGAAAAAGAGAAGTCTCTGCTGTGGGAATAAATTACATCTAAACAAAGACAAAGAGAGTTTCACTGAAACAGGAAGGAAAACCTGTTGCAAACAAAATGGCAGCGAAAACAAGGCACCACCGATTTGGATTAGTTTTTAACTGATCAGACAGAATATTTCTAAGAATCATGTTGGAAACTTTCATTATCACTTAACAGACTTTACCTCGGATTTGTCAAACAAATATTTTTAAACAATATCTAGCTATTAAAATGCTACAGAGAATCAGAAATGCATCAAGACTCCCTTTCTTGACTGGGGATGATGTTGGAATTAAGAAAACGTTCCAGCTTGCCTTACGCTAGACCCTGCAACCTAAGTCACACCCTTCATAGAAATAAAGGAAAAAAATGGGAATGTGAGTAAAAGTTTTTAGCAAAAGATATATAAATCAGCAAAAAGGTTCAGTGTCCTCAACCTTGATGTTGTGGATAAGAGGGGAAAAATCTTCAAAGATCAAGAGAAAAAGTACAGTAACCTTCAAACAGTTTTCTTCAATATGAACCAAAAAAGCTTTTCAGTTCTTATAAGGACGAAATGTCTTTAAAGAACAAGAGAAGTCCAGTTGAATTATAGTACCTCTGATGGTCATATACTGAATGACTAAGAATCTATACCAACATTTTTGCTATTGAGAAAATGGCTTATAATTTACATTTTTCATTGTGTGTTCATCAGACTTCCTTACAATGGAGCCACAAAAGTTCCCCGTAAGGTCTGAATTAGTGTTGAGGTTTAGCAAAGAACATTTTTCAAAGTGGATCTTGAGAAACTTTGTAAATTGATCATCACAGACACAATTTGTTAGATAACACTGGAACTTCAAAGAGACAAAGTCTAAAAAACAGAAAATGATATTTTTACACAAATTAATTTACTCAAAGAGTTAAGTAAGTCAATACTTGCAATATGGCAAGCATTTGACTCAATAACTACTCATCTGCATACAGTATTACCCCAGCCTTGCATTGTATTGAAAAATTTTAATAAAATTGGTGCATTTAATGGGCAGGATTACTGGGCTGCATTAGTTTAATGATAATACAGCCCCTCCAAATTCACTTCCAATTTCTATTTTCTTTCATATATTCTGCTGATTTTTGCTATGTTCTTGAATTATTCACAAATTGAGACAATAGAAAAGAGCTATCAGATGGCCAGTTAGCTCACTGTCCTCACTGTCCCATATTTCTGCCTCCCTGCTCATCTGCGCTGGCCGGTTAGCCATTGGGCTCTATAGCAGCAGACATCTCTACAGGAACGAGGTGGACACTGGCCAGAGTTCATTAGCATCCAGTCTGGATTAGCTGTTAGCCTGCCAAGAGTGCTACGGCTAGCCAAAAGAGACAACAGGCCCATAGGGAATGAGTGGACAGGCTAATGCTAACGCTAAGGCCAAGTCCTGTCAACAGCGGACAGAAGGAGAGACTGAGAGGAAGGTGGCTGTTTCCTCTGAATCACAATGAGGAGGGAAAACTCTTCTTCATAAAGTCAATAAATGCTGTCAAAATGAAACTGGCTTGGTCTGAAACCAACAACAGAAAATGCCCAAGAAATTCAGTGTAAAAGCTCACGAAAAAAGAAAAAAAAAAGTCAGCCTATTGCTTTCTTTGAGAAAAGAAATGCTTATTGTGAGTCGGCATGTTGATCAGAACTGAATGCACATTGTTTTAATTTAAGTGTCCTTTTGAGTTTGTGTAGTTGGTTTTAGAGGGACATTTAATAAACTGCTTTAATTATATGAAGTTCCAATGTGTTTAAAAATCTTCACTTTTCTATTTCAACTTCTAAACCACAAGGCTATTTAAAGGTTCAGTAAGGATTTGAGTAATTTGCCTTATTAAAGTATGGAAGTTGGCCTTTGACCATAAAGGAGCTCAAATTAATTAAACCCATTAAGACCAAGAAAGCCTCTTAAAAAAGAAACTAATTAATGTTGAAAAGACAGTTATCTGAAAAAATACATTTGCTTCAACTTTTCAATTTCAGCCTCTGATACAGACTAAAAATAAATAAATTAAAAACAAATTGGAAGTATAAATGTTTACTTAACATATATCATAATTATAACAAGCTCGGGTCACATTTGGTTAGGAAAGAAAAATCATGAAGAAAACTGAATTTGGGGATGATCTGTATGAAGGTGTTGTACTTTTAGCAATGGTAGCAGAGGAAGCGAACAAAGTTATTCAGTCTGTGATAGCCACGCTTCCTAATAATGATTGGACGTTAACAGATGCCTTGTTTGGATCAGCACTTCTCTCTCCAAGTCCACGCCTCCCGGAAGCAATCACTTCTCCAAAAGAAGAGTCCAGACCCTTGGTATGAAGCATACTGTAGCACAAGGGGCTGATTTTTGCCAGGCTAGGAACAGCCAGAAAGTATCCCAAAAAGTAAAATAAGTCACTGAATGTACACTGCAAGTGCAAGAAGTTACCCAGCAAAAGTGGAGAATAGTCCTTTATGTTCTGAAAACTTCTATGAAGGAGCCAAAAGGTAAACTCTTAAGTTCCTTACGGCTCCGTTTAAGTTTCATTAGCTAACCTCTAATCTTCAAAAGTATATTGAAAGGACAAGAAACTAATCTTTGTTGGGTTTTTTTTTGTTTTTGTTTTTTAAGGTAGCTGTAGGTTCCAGGAATGTATGCCATTCTGTCATGCATGACCAACATGTTTGTTATGGTTAATCAATGGTAAAAATGAATGCACTGCAGTTGTAGAGAGGCTAGAATAATTAACCCTTTTCTCTCTCTCTACTCTCAGACATCTGCTTTTATTCAAAGTAACAGTTCAGGACGTAAACACATCACAACCTCCAAATCTCCACAGGATCTGACATTGCTCTTCCATGTGCCTCCTATTATATCTATCAGTATGAGTGACTTCCAACACACTAATCTCTAAAATGTGCAGAAATTTCCTGTGATTTTTATTTCTTGCAAATCTGTTGGAAGCTCAGATAGTTTAATGATCAAAAACCAATAAACCAATTTCTCACCTTTAAATTATAAAAAAAAAAGAAAAAAAAAAAACATGTAAGAAAATGCAAATAGGGAGAGTTGAAGAGACACAAGAGGACATGAAGGCGTCATGTGTCTGTTCATTTACGTTTAATGCATTTTACTGCGTGGGATGAGATGTCATGTCCCATTACTATTTGTAGGAAGGACAAAATGAGGACACAGGGATGCATAAACAAAGAGTGGAAAATGTGGCGCATTTCCTTTTGGTCAGCTTGGATTCATAATTTTGTAATTTTAAAGGAAACTTGCTCAGCTCTTTTAAAAATCCATTTCTATGTTTGTGTGAGTTTCAACGTCCACCTTTCCTGTAAATAAAATAGCTCAGTCATGTACGAGTCTGTATTACTAAAAGTAAGAATGCATTATATTGCAGCAACTGTCTCCAGCCTCCATCGCTGTGCGTGCTACAGTGATCGTGGGTGGTGGGTTTAACAAAGAGACGATTATGAGCTGCAAATCATTTACTTTGGCTGACTGCACCTCTGTCATTCACACAGGAAATAAATCACTTGTTAAGAGTTCCTCAATTCCCTCCTAAATACAAGATAATTTTTTTCTAAACTTGCACCTAATGAGCAGTGTTCTACCGGCTGCACCAAGCGAATGATTTGTTTAAAGTACATTAAAAGAGTTTTTTGCAGGAGAGAAGTGAGAGCTACAAAGCAGAAAATGATTCTGAAATTAAGGCGGAAATTAACAGAGCTGTATTATAAAGTGCCTTCGAAGTAAAATGTGGAAATGTTTGAAGAGCAGCTAAGGAGGCAGGCAAGTCAGGGTCTTTAAACTGATTCTGTGGGTTTAATTAAAGTCAGAGGTACACACGCAAGGCTCCTCCTCCTCCGTTAATTTGCAGCAGTCTGAGACAGAAATATGTTTACAGGTTTGAAAACAGGAAGCCGGATTTTTGTCAGTCTGGGGATAATTTAAGAAGTTTGATGATGCTTCAAGGTCAGAAGCAGAAAAAGATAGTCAGAATGCCTATGTCGTGTGAACAAGAGAAAATGAAGAGAAGATCTCGCAGCATTCTGCATTTAAATCATAGATACAATCCAGAGGAACACAGGGGTAAACGTTCATCAGTCAAACAGAAGGTAAAACCAATCAGATATACCTGAAGGGAAATTTAACCATGTAAATTATGAAGTACTAATTAGATTTAGATGCTATGGCCACTTAAGAATTAGACAAGAATAAAAACAACAATGTGTCGACTGGTCAAGTGGAATACTCTACACTGTTCTTTGTAAGATAATTTGAGATCTGAAAAATCTTCATTCTATGTTTGAACAATAGTAAATGGAGGAGTTTCTGTTTTCTTACAATTATTGGCATATTTCCTTGTCTGGAACCAAAATATCATGTTGTTTCTCATCTTGTTAGCTGAATGTCTTATTAAGCATTTTGTCATTGCTGATCTTTTTTCCATCTAACATGTGATTGTGTCCCCCTGAGCAGCAAACTGGCAAAACTCCTGCTTTTATAGTCGTGATCATAGTGTTGATAATCAGTCAATCCATGCATTTGATCAGAAGTATCTGGCTCCTCTCTACTTCTTAGTTCCTGCGAAAGCAGCATGGGTGCGTTTAAGTTTTTCAGGCTTACAAGAGCATGTAGGTAGTTAAACCATAACATTAGATCTCAATTGAAAAAGGAAAATCCAGCCACAAGACTGGGTCAGCTGGGATGAAAAGTAGCTGCAGGGTTCACCGACGCCATCAGCCGCCTCGAAGCCCGCTCTTACTGCACGTCACCATCAATTACAGAAAGAGGACACATCACAGTGCATGTGACAGCTCCATTATTAGTCCTGAGACCATGAAATAACCCTTCTTGATAATAAAACTCTGACGAATAACAATTTCAGACAAGTTTTGATTGCATTCACAGACTGGAGACTTAAAGAGGAATTTAGATGCAAGGCGTCTGATAATGATCATAATACCTCGTTATTTCTGGTGTTTTAATCAAGCAGCTTGCAATTAGCAGAGACATAAAAAGCTCCTGCCATAAAGCAGATCACATTGAGGGCACGGCGATGATGTGAATCACATAAATTCCCAGGATGAAGCAACCAAAACTGCCTCCAACTAAAACACTGATGTGACTGATGTGAAACCGAAGCTTATTTATGAACGAATGTAAAACTGTATGCCCAAAGAAACCAGGGGGATTCAATCTTGCTACAAGTCTTTATAATGTTATAGATGCTTTTGTTATGTATTATCATTATTGTGTTATGTCTCTCTGTATTTAGTGATCAGTGTGCGAGTGAATAATGAGGCAACAGAGAGAGGGTGGAGAAACTTCATGTGAGCAGTAACAAATTAGGCCGATTGAGAAAGATGGAGCATCTTCGAACTTATTATCCAATTAGCTGTTATCTGGGTGTTTGTGTTGGAGAGTGGCGAAACGAGTTTGTGAAAGGAGCAGTTCAACATCTCAGAAAAAATACTGGTATGCCAGCACTGGATATAAAACTGATTAATTTACAGTGCGTTTAAAAAGTATTCAGAGCCTTTAGATTATCACACATTTTGTCACAATACAACCACAAGTGCAAACTGATTTGTTTGGAGCTTTAATTACTGCTGCAAGCTCATCCAGCTTCACTCATCTACACTGAAACATTTTCCCCTTCTTTGTGGCATATCTCAAGTTTGGTCACACATTAATTTCAATTATTCTCATTTAGTAGGTTTAGAAAAGTATTCCAAAACTATGATGCTGTCTCTATCACCATGATGTGCTGATGAATGGTATGTTTTAAATGATGTGCAGTATTACATGAACAAGTAATCATTTATTTTCCCATCTGCGGATATGTGCAGTTCACTTAGTCTTACCATGGGCCTATTCTTTATTCCTCTGAATACCTGCAATTGGTTGCACACAAATTTCTCCAGGAGTAAAACAGACTAGCTATAGCTGCACAAAGCACTTTTCAGATTTGCATTAATAAAAAACAAAATCCTTCCATCTCACTGTGATACACAGTTTGTGGAGATGTACAGTTTCTACCTTAGATGTTTGTGACAAACATGGTGTCTTTTATGGCTCAGGGGTAACATTTCCCCACTGCTCTTATATTTTTCATTGTCGGCTAAAGTGTAAAGGACGCTGATTCTGATTTCCAGCAATGGGAGGGGAGAAGTGAAATCATTGACCAGTTTTTTTCTGCCTTCCCACGAGGCCAAATTGAGAGAAAGTGTCAGCCAGAACAGACTTTCAGTGATGCAGGAAACAGGAACAACAATGCGCAGTCTTGTAAGGACACTTCCACCATCAGTCAGTACACGCTGTCTCTGCGAGTGTTGCTGTATTAATATTCAGGCGGTACAGTAACAGTGTTT
Organism: Alfaro cultratus; assembly: GCA_903066825.1. Classification (NCBI taxonomy): domain Eukaryota; kingdom Metazoa; phylum Chordata; class Actinopteri; order Cyprinodontiformes; family Poeciliidae; genus Alfaro; species Alfaro cultratus. The sequence continues at coordinate 36,339 of CAEFZX010018303.1, forward strand.
ACACAGAGACAGAGAACGAGACATTGATGGAGGATGGCTCGCTGGCCCCGGTCCTCTCTCAGCCTCTCAATTACCTCTGACTGTGATTAATACATCACACTGCATTACCCTCTCTGTCTTCATCTTTCCTCCTCCACTCAATTCACTCCTCCTTTTCCTCAGAGTGAAGCAAACTCATCGAGGAATGTGTTTTTATGGTTGGGCTGGTTTGTGGGACTGGGAGTAGTGGGCGGAGTCATGAGAAAGACGCGGTTTGAACCAAGTGGCGGCATTCCAGGAGGGACGCCGGTAATGACAGAGAGCTGCACAGAAAGTCGGAGCCTCGCTTAGTAACTCTCAGACTGGAGAGAGGCATCACATGTACTGGCATGTGGAATGTTTTTCGACCTCTGGAATGTTTTTAAGGTTGTTTTATTTTGCTGTGGACACTTCAGTAAGCTTTAATCTGAGAATTTTCTCAACTGGAATGTTTGTGGCGTTGAATAAAAGAAAAGAGAAAATCCATGAAGGATTTATGTTGAATGCTTTTTTTTATTTTTCCTCAAAGAAACATCTTAAATTGAAACAGGTCAGCTGTAAGATGGCAGTTCAGAAAAACTTATGTGACTTCTGTACTTCTTTCTTATCAGAAGGCAAACTGTTAGACATCCGAGGAGTAGAATGTCTTTGGAAAAAAAAACGATGATGAAATATTGTGCAGACTTTTATGTAAGAATTAAATTAGTTTATATGTCTTTTTTAATTTGAAAGGTTGTTAGTATAGCAATGACTCACCAGCAGAATCTTAAATAACAATGCTGTTTTGAAAGCATAAGATAAAGTGAATATGTGATTAAAGTTTAATTATGGAAAGAAATTAAATGTCAGAAGAAACATGATGCAGTGTGGATTCAATACCTCACCTCACCATCTGTGTCGCTAGTTTCCCCTGTCTTCAAATCGAGCGTACATATGGGTCAGAGTTTGAATCAGGGACCCAACATTTTCACATCAATTTTGTTTTTTTTAGATCACAATCTTTGCATGGAAAGTGACATGTACATTCCAGGCCTACTCTGTGCATACTCTACATTTATAAATGAGACAGCTGGGATCTACTATACGGTCATTTTTACACCTATAGATCCTGTACTTTGGTCTAAAACTGGATCATTTCTTTTCCCACAGAAAAAGGTCCAAGCAAACAGCAAACCTGTCACTAAAAGTCACGTGAGAAAGTTTAGTCTGTTTATTGGTCTGATGAGAGTAATTAATGTAAATACCAGAAGCAGATGCTGTGTTTCAAGCGAGTAGAAAACAGAAAATGTTCTTTTAACATCAGTTTCTTTCCCTGTATTGCTTTAGTATATCGGCAGATTTTGAGAATATGCACTGAAAGTTGCATGGGACTTGAAAAAGGCACCCCAGGTTAGTTAGTTAGTTAGTTAGTTAGTTAGTTAGTTAGTTAGTTAGTTCAATTCAACAACTTCCATAAAGCAATGCGAGCCAAACTACATAAAAGCACTTGACTCAAGTTTGTAAAAAACCTGCTACCTGCGTCAGATCAAGGTTGGATCATACTCACATCGTAATTGAGGATTTGAATGTAGACTAGCAAAGATAAAGCTTCATCTTTCAGCTAAATTACATCTTCACAGTGAAAGACTGGAGTGACATCTTCATGTCTGCAGAAAAAGCCTTGAACTGTTGATACATCTGTTTCTTCATTCTGCGACAGTTTGTAAGAAAAACACCATGTCACCTTTCTGTTGGGCTACTACAGGAGCCCAACAGAAAAATAAAGAAAATTAAACCCGAGGAATGCATTTGCAACCAGAAGCTAAAGAGAACTCAAATTGAGCCTTAAGGTGTCCTGCAGGTAAATGTGGGCAATGAAATTGTTTAAAGGCAGCCATTCAATCTGATGATGTGTTCACTATTTAAATCAAGGTGTATTGTTTGGACGGCTTCATCCAGGTTTAGCTGAGTCAATTCTGCTGGTTGAATGTAAATAACTTATTTTATTACCATTGCTTTTCTTGTAACTTTCTATTAATCTCGGTTAGATTTTTATCACTTATGAAAGATGAGTGAATACTATAGTAAATGATATGGAACATAGCCAGGAGGACAAACGTGTTCATCTGTGACAACCAACGAAGGATGAGCTCTGTCGGGTGATAAGTGGTTTAATCTAGAGGGGCCCTTTTTTTTTTTTTTTTTTTCTAAATCTGCATCCGTCTCTGGAAATCTGCAAACCTTTTCTCAGAAACAGAAAACAACCTTGGGAATGGAGAGGAGGGAGTGTGAAACAGATGGAAGTAAGTAAGGAAAGAAAAAGTGAAGCGTGCTTTCCTTCCATCCTTTTTACTCTGAATGAACAGCAGCTCTTTGACGGGGAATAAAGGCAGCAAAGGCAGAATTAGGATTCAACTGTGGTGGTCGGCAGAGCGAGCGCTGACTTAGATAAATCACCTGCATACACAATGCATGCACACAGACACATTTTACTGATGCAGCGTTGACACAAGAACACAAACACACACACATGCAGCGCTCAGGCAGGATGTCGCAGCAAGAACCAAGGAGCTGCTGAAAGCCAAAACGTGTCTGTCCACACGTGGAGCATCAAGAGAGTCAGATGAACAACGTGGATGTGTGCGCAACTATGAAGCTGAAGTGATGAGTGCATCCTGCACAAAAAAAACAAGAAAGGACACTGAATTCTCACTCCTACAAAAGATCAATTGTCTGTTTCTATTCGAAAGTATTATTATTGAATAAGTGCAGCAGATCAAACGGATGTGGTGCAAGTACTCTGGACTCTCTTTAGCTACTACAGTAGTTCTTGTTTTGTTTTTTTTGTTTTTTTGGGGCGGGGGGTTGTGAATGACTTTTCTTTAGTCCTTTAACCTCTTAAGCAAACAGTTGTTGACTTTGGCTTGTCTCTTTTGCATATCTTACGCAGTACCAAATCCTTGTTCAGCGTCCAAATTAAATTAATCTCTTGAACACTAAAGTCCCAAAACACACAAAGTTTTCTTCCCTTACACCGTGTCTTGTGCTCTACCCTGCCCAGACGCTCCAGGAATTACAGATGATTCCAAACAGACTTTGATGGTAAGTAAATTGCTTTGAAATTTGAATAAGGAAAAAGAGGAGAGCTAAAAGAGTTGAAAATCTTTAAGGAAAACTCCACAACACATATGTCAAGTATTTGCCTCCTCCTTAACCAACAATGGATGCTTTCTTTGTGCAACATGTCTAAGAAAGCTGTGAGAAAGCTCAATGTGTTTAAGAAACCAACTCTTACTAATTGGATAAAAATAGAATCTATATATGTTTCCACACTGTTATAAAGAGATTTGATATCATGAAGTACACGTTTTACTCTTAAATACAATTACAGGTCTAATCGTAGTCAGTTTGCACAAATTAAAATCAATTTCAACTAATGTAAAAATTTGGTGCCTGAGAAATAAACCAAAACAAAACCTGCAAAACATTTCGTATGGCTGTAGGAAAAGGAGGCTAGAACACAAATATTGTTACAGAGCAAAAATGGTCAGAGATAAACAGACAGAGCACTGTTTGTAACATTTTACAGTACTAAGACAGTAATTAGATGGTATATTAAAGCTGGATCATCATTCAAACTGAATGTGGGTGTAAAAGAGTCCTATAACGTAATGACTGTAATCTCTATTATGGATGCACATGTGAAAAGTTGAATCTCAGAGCATTAATCATTACAAATTATACTTCAAAATTTAGTTTTAAATAGAAGGATAAACTGGACACTTTATCTTAGTAAACAGTTAAAACCTTCTGTGTATTAATTAAAGCCCTGAGATTCAAAGTGTTCACTGAACAAACTATCAGGGTTTTATGTTCATTTCTGACTACAGCATTTCAAATCACTAAAGCACTGTTGTAAAGAAGTGCAAGCCAAAATTAATGCAATTAAGAAAGAAGGTATTTCCGTTCAAGCTGATTCAAATAGCTTCTGTGCCATAAGGTGAACTTTGTTTTCTTTATTTTCAGTCTGGACACAGCTAAATAAGTCCTTTTCCTAACTTCTGCATTAGTTGTGCTTACATTTTGACCACATTTAGGACTTCCAACAACAATGTAGATTCATTGAATCTACATCCGGAAAAGGCTTAAGCTTTTTCCAAGACGTCACCTTTGCACTTTGTGCAGCGATGGGAGACAAAGGAGTTTAACAGGAAGTGTGTGAGCTGTGCTGTAAATGTTTGAAGCATCCCCTTGGGAAGATTCCTCCTTCCCTTACACATCCATACATTTTACAAAGGAAGGAAGAAGACAAGAATGGATCAGCCACAACAGCAAGGTGGAGGAGGAAAAAACAAATGGTCACTGTGCTCCTGCGGCAGGGGAATCCCTTCCCTTCTCTGAATGTTGAAGTTGGAAAGTTAAAGCAGGAACGTCCACAGCTGAGAGGTCAGCAGATTCACAATGTGGATTAAACTGATTAAATCTGCATCTTTTTCTCTGTCTCAGCCCTTTAACAGCAGTTTCTGCCTCGCAAAACAAAAAGCGTTTAAATCTGAAAAACGCCTGCGTCGTATTTCAGCATGTTTGCCGTAAACTGAGCTTTTAGAGAAAGGGATGACCTTCTCCAGCTCAGCGAGGGTCAGCAGGAGCAGCAGCTGCGGGACTGTTAAAAACATCCTTTGGTCCATCTGATGGCTCATTTTAAATGCCGGTTCAGCTGAATGCTCCACAGAGTCACGCTGCGCTTGTCAGAGGACGTCAGTGTGTTGAATGAAAGGCTTTTTCCAGTCGCACAGCAGTTTTTCTATGACGGGCTGGTTATTAAATCAAAATCCTTCAGCTGTCTGACAAAACGGATGTTAATCAAAAGAACTGAAGTCTGATCAGTAGGAGACCGAGGTGTGAGCTTCAATTGAACGACAGCTTTTTAATCGGAAACGGGCGGCTTTTGTGAAAGTAATTTAGTTTGTGAACACAGTAAACATTTTACCACTTTGTTAATCACTGCTTCAATATTCTGATTGAGAAGTCTTTGATTTTCTGAGAATGTTCAGTTAAGCAGAGTTCGTATTTATTTTTGACACATTTGCTAATGGGATTCACTCAGTCAGTATTCTCTTAATCATTTTAGAAAAAAAAAAATGTTCACATGGACTACTCAGTTAAAGCTAAAAGCGCAGTAGCTACTTCTAATTGGTAGGTATTGTTCGTGCTGTCTTACATATATGTCTGTTGTCGTTTCTGTATTAATAAATAAATCTGAAAATAAAGCGCTCAAAAAAGCTGGACCACAGCTGATGACTAAAGATTTTGCTCTGGGGCAAAGTTTCAGTCTGCAACACTTTTATGGCATGGATACATCATCTGTTTGCTGATAATAATTCAGTTAATTCAGTATGTTTATCTAATAAAACAAAACAAACAAAAAAAAAAACTATCCATCCATCCTCTATGTATGAGAGGCTGGATTCAAGGTGTTTCTAGTTCCTTTGAGAGCTTTGTCTCCTTCCAGTGGAAGATTACTGAGAAACCTGAGACATTACCCAGTCAGATGAACCAGCTCGGCTCTCTCCTTTTGGTGCATAGAACAGTAGCTCTCAAGCTCTACCTGAATGAGGGAGTTCTTCAGTTTCTCTGAATATTCTCACACTTCATGACTAGTCAGGCAAAAGAAAAACACCTTTATTTCCCAACTATAAATAATGTCACATCATGAAGTCCTGTAGTTAATAGTTGCAATCAAGTTTACAGTCATCAGCCATCACAATAATTTGGGGCTGTTGATTTCTGCCTTACACAGATAAAGTACCATAACATTTATTTTATATACTTCACTCTACCCAGAAAAGGAATCAAACCTATAACGGGAGCAAAACGATCCAGAGGTTTTTATTCAGTCCAAAGCAGGAATTAGAACAAACTTAGAATCCAGAGAAAATCTTATTAGTTTATCTAGAAAAATTACTCATTACCTTAGATGAAGATTATCAGAACAAGAATCCAGAGAAACCACTCCTGGTTTATGAATCACGGACTACTTATTCTTAAATATGGGGTTATACTTCTATGTTTTCTTTTTTTCTTCTCTTGTTCATTCCTTTGGTTTGTTGTTTTGTTGTGTTGTTTTCTAATTCCTGTAAAGCACTTTGAATTGCCTTGTTTCTGAAAAATGTACTATATAAAGCTACCTTACCTTACCTAACATAAAACTTGTTGATGGATATTTTATTACTCTCCTTGATCCAACTACCAGAGATCATTTAATTAGACTGGTTTCCTCCCACTAACCCTGTTTCTAAGCATGGACCACAAATGATCTGTAAGCCATTCCAGAGAAAAATCCTCTACAAAAGTGTGAACCTCTGACTGAAACCATTTAATCAAATTACCTTGAAGGAAAGCATCAATAACTTAGGTACATGTCAGTCTTATCCACAGAAGATAAGACTGACAGAAAACTGAAAAAAACCTGCAAAGAAAAAAAGAAAACTTTAACCTTTAAGACGTAAAGCTGGAGGATTTGTTATTTTGACATTTTAGTTTCTTTTGTTTTGTTTTGATTAAACAAATCAGACAGAGTTGCTGGTGGGCATATTTTAACCGTTTTTCTTTTTTTTTTTTTTTTTTTTTTGCTGTTTTCAGTTTTTATGCTAAATGAACCTACTGCTCTGCTCCCTCCAGCTTCATGTTTACAATACAAACAGAAGAGTGCTGCACATCTGCTCAGTCAGTCTCAACAGAAAAAAAAAACAAAAAAACGCAGTGACAGAAAAGCATTACAGATCCCTCACAACAACAGACAAACTCGTCCTCCTCCGTTTTTATATCTGGGAAACATCTCAAACTGGTGGTGGCTGTCCAGGCTGACTTCATTAGGATGGTAAACAGGACAAATGAAAGTCAGATTTTATGTTTCACATTAAAGGGATGTAAGGAAAAATAAATTGGAGAAGAAAAAGCTGGCAGTGGAAGTTCTCCCCGAGCCAAACATCCCATCACGAGATTCCCTAAAGCAGGAAAATCCATCGGCTGAGGTGGCTGTTGACCTGAGCTGGCACTGTGTGTGTGTGCGGCCATTAGGGAGAGGGATGTTAACGAGCCCCATAAAGATGGAGGGAGGGAGTTTATTGTACACAGTTTGTCTCTGTTAGGTGTGCATCTGTGGCTCGTTTGCTTGAGGCCAACCAAAGACGGCAGCCACTCAGAATCTAGCTGAGTGTGTTCGTAGTTGGGATGACGGAGCATGAAGAGCAGAAAGATTTATAAACTCAGAGGGAACAGAGGCCACAACTTGTACCCTCCTGCTCTCTGAGGATTTTACACAGATTCTGGACCATTTTCTAATCTAATTAGTCACTGGTTCAACTTTCACATGGTGCAGACATTTCAACAGGAAGTAAACAAAGCTGTGTACAACATTGGGCGGCTTGTATCTGCCATTAGCCTTGGTTGTCCGTCCATCCACACGGTCTTATGCTTGTTAGCGGTCAGGTCAGGGTTGTTACAGATACACAAGGAAAACTCAGATGGCTTTCTCCAGTCCTCCAGCTGTTTCTCCAAACTACTTGTCTTGGCAAAAATATAAAAGTTCAATTAATCTGTTTACTGGCACAGTCCTGACTTTTGAAAAAAAACAACAACAACAACAATTAAGTGAGAAGCTAAATGTTTATCTCACTTTCCCATTTCAAACACAGCTAGCTCCAACTTTGAGGAGATGTAGATGTTGATGTGAGGTCAGGATGCAGACTTTGGAGGTGACCTCATTTGTCCTCCAATTTACTGGTGTCACTGTCCCACAGCATGATCCTACCACCACCATGATGGAGTGTTGGTTCACCACACATGTTCTGTAGCTACTTATCACCTTCCTTAACTCCTGCAAGCACAATTCTTGTGACAAAATAGCTCAACATGTTTTTCTTCCAACTACTTTCTCTAAAGCATGTCTCCAAAGGACCTTTTTGAAAGTAACCCAGTAAATCCAGATTTTTGCATTTGCAATGATTACTGCAGACCAATCCCTGATTCCTGTCCATCTTCTTTTCTATCCTTTTGCTTCTTGACAAGACACATTACCTACTTTTTCTTGTTGTTATTGGACTGAACCAACCAATCAGATTTTATTTTTTAATACCAATAATGAAGTTGGATTTTATGTAATACAGGGAACTGAATATGCAGGTGGAGATTTGGCTTATGACCTTACATGTGCATAAGCTTCTTAGGTTTTCCAAAGATATAATTGTTCAACTAAGTAAAATCTACAAATATTAGGTAATTTGAGTCCAAAGCTTTAGATTTAGTCTGTACAAAGAAGCTGAATTTTATTCACTCTCAGTTGGTTCAAAACTTACAAAAATATGCACCATTTTCTTTTTTCTTTTTTTGCCCTCCCATAAAATCTAAATCACTTTAAAAGAAGAGAGATTTGAAATGGAGAAATAAATTCCAAAATCTTGAACTGAAATGAAAATGATCCTGGTCCTCAGTTTCCTGACATGTTGTCCGGCTTCAGAACTCTCTGTGTCTCCACATGAGTATAATCTGTCAGTCGGACAGCTTCTTCTCTGTTAGTCGGCGTCATCAATCTCCAATCTGTCAGTCTTATTGATGAGTCTACAGAGGTGCTGCCAACTGGCAGCTGCAAGGGGGAGACGGACGGACAGAGTCAGAGAGACGGATGGATGGATGGAGGTAGTGATAAATAAAGCTGCTCAGCTCCACCCACCAGGTAGAAGACATTAAAAGTCCCGTCTGATGCAAGTTTTATGACTTTGATCAGGGTAATGTTCTCCCTGATGTGCCTGTCTCAGATCTTATTTATTTACTCTCCTGACACAAAGGACATTTTCTGCTGAACTGTGAAAGGAAACTGGTCACATGTGACCAAGAAAGAACTACAGAGCCACTTCACAAGCAGAAATAAAGTATGTCAGCTTTTAGAAATTTCAAAATGCATTGGAATAATTTGCTTCAATGACACTGCTATTCAAGAAAAACTTGAAAGATTTTTAACCCTTCGTTTAGCTTGAGGGGCATAATTGATGGAAATAACCTTGTGGAAGATGTGCATCAGAGCAGAGCATGTTCTTAAACATGCTAGTAAACGACTGCTTGTATTTTGTTTAGCGATATCAAAGTAAATGAAACAGAATGCAAACGCACTTCACATTTTTCGGATTTTATTTGTTGAAACAATGTCATACTATTCCCCTCCCACTTATGTATTGGTCTATAATAAAATATCTAAATAATACACTTAGGTTTGTGGTTCTAATTTGATGAAATGTTGAAAACATTAACAAGTGTGAATACTTTTGGAAAGTTCTCTAACATCTTAACATTTGAGAATGGCTGTGAATCAATATGAGTAAATTAATATTTGAAAGTGATTGATTTGTTTTGCCAAAATTTATCTAAACGTTGAAGTCTGCCCCAGGGATATTTCAGACTTTAGGCCCAAAAAAATATCCTTGAAGCCTGTAGTATTTTGTGCAAGCATGCAAAATAAAGACAGAGGGCGTGAGAGGTTAAATCTGATTGGGCATGCTCCAGAAACTACAACATCTGCTTTAAGCATTTGGTCCTGATGCACTGTGGATTCACAAAGTTGCTCTCGCAGCTGGATGAAAGTGGGAAATAAAAGGAGACAACATATCCGACTACGCTGCATTGATTCTGGAGAATCTGGATCCTGAAGTGACACAGAGTGAATGGAACTGCAGAACCGGCAGCACAGCCTGTTTAAATGCTCTGAAAGTCACACTTTCCCCTCCTTCGTGTGTCTCTGTCAGTCTCCTCCTTGCTGTGGATTTCTTGGATGGAGTCAGTTAACAGACGAGCAGAATTTCAAACACAGTCACTGAGCTGTGAATGACACCTTCATCTCCGTCACTTTAACATTCAAACATCTCTCTACACGCAGGGAATTAAATCCAAAACATAGAAGAGACATAAAATGCGGCTGTTTTTCCTTCACATCGTGACATTTGTCCTAGCAGGTGGGCCCAGGTCAAAGGCCACCGTATGAAAATACACCAATATTGACACAGGGTGGAGCTGCGCTGTACATAGATTGGTGGTAACAGCCTGCAAACTGAAACCTCCTCGTCTTCATCGCTGCAGGTCAGGCTTGGTTAACGAACAGCCACCAGTCAGATTCTAACGAAGCGGAGAGAGAGAAGGTTACGTCTCGTCTTTCAGGAGGTGCATGAGGAGATGCTTCCTCCTCAGCTCCTCTTACCTCAGACTTTAAACACCACAGACACTGAGAGACACAGAGAGGAGGCAGGGAGGGAGAGTTCCTGCCGGCAGCCAGACATGATAGGAATAGATTAACACTGGCCTCATCAATAGAGGCTACAGCTCCTCTTAAATGTTCAGCAAATTGCCAACAGTGTGTTTTAGAAGAGATTCAGAGTCACATTACAGCAAAGCAGTGAGCCACATCAAGGTTAAAGAATGGCTTATTTCATGTTTAAAAAGAACAGAAATAAACAACAACTACAACAGAAATCTACAGAAATCTACAACAACTTTTTCCGCTGTTGTAGAGAAAAAAAAAATTAACCTCATGAACTTGAATCTGTTTTTTTTTTTTTTTGTGCTGAATAAATAGAAAGAGGTGATTAAATGTTTCAAAGATTCCAAGTTTACCCTAGATTATTATTTTTTTTTTTTAAATGTATGCCTTTCACAATGAATGCTAAACTTGACAACCTTTCCGCACATACAGAACTCTAAGAAACTGCGTTCACTTGCTTGAAGCATCTTTAGCAACATTAAATCAGCTTTGTGGCCATAAGACTCTCACTTCTTTGTGCTGCCTTACAGCATCAGATCAGTTCATTGAGGTTTCCAGACATTTGCCTCTGCAGAGCTCTGTTAGGGTGCCGGCACAGCAGTCCTGAACTTTAACTGGGCCTTTGATTCTGTTCACTTTTAGTCATTTGTTCTTGTTTTGTTGGTGTGTTTGGAGTACGCTGGCAAAACACAGTTTGGACTATGCTTCAATAGTCAAACAGCGACTATAACTCTAGAGAACTTTGGTACAAAGAGGAGTTGATGCAAAACCAGCACAATTATCATGGAAATGGAAACAAGTTAACAGATTCTTGTATTTTTTTAGTACTATTTTATCCTAATTTGTAAGGGTGTTATTTTAAGTCCTAATTCCTGAGAAAAAAAACAAAAAAACAAAACCAAAAAAAACACTGATTCCAAGGAAGAATCCCTGGAAGATGACTCAATCTGAATAACTTAAAAGCTGTTTTTACAGACAATTCCCAGTCATTTCCTACAATTGTATAAATATAAAACCTTCATGTGGGACTGTGATCTAAATTACCAGGAAATAGTAATCCCAGCCAAATGAGATCATATATAGGAGGAAAAAAATGGATTTAATAACCCTGGGAAATCATCTGCAGAGGTTTTTCTTCCAGCAAGATAATGGTGAGGTGAACAGTTTAACTCAGGATAAACATCCCGACAAATCCATCTCCGACAGTCCAAATAGACTGACCACCCTCGGCTGCAGGTGTGGATTACAGCTGCAGAGGGAATGGCTGCACTTTACCTCACCTAAAAGATTTTTGGGTGATCACGGTGCTCTCTGACAAGCTGTTAAGGATTATAAAAGCCATAAATGCCAGTTGGGAGGGTGAAACAGCTGAACGGTCGGGTCAGAGTGAGCTGATTGTTGTGTCTGAGCTCACTTTATTGTCGGTGCCAGTGGGAAGGCTGGAGCTCAGCAGCTGAACTAGCTTCAGAACTGTCAGGGTTAAAGTCTGAACCCTCCCCTTGTCTTCTCGCCGCCTCCCTCTGCACCTTTGTTCAAGCTGTCTGAACAAAACACTACAATTATAGGTCAACTGGAGTTTAACAGTGTCCTTCAGCCTAAGGAGTCACTTCTGCTTGTCGTACAGTAACAACTGATTATCAAAGACATTGTTCATGTGGCGATGCGGACGCTTCAAATAGATTTTGTAAGCTTTAATGTTTCTTTCGTAATTAATTCAAACTGTTCTTAATGAATTCAAATCAAATTATTTAATGATTTATTCCTCGGGGATCAATGCTGGACCAAACACTGTGTGTTTTATTACCATTTCAATGATAATGTTTATCTTTAATCTTGATCAGACACACACCTAACAAGGCTCTACTCAATTTACCGACTGCGTTGACTGACCTACAAATCTTTATATTTACTTCCCTTGAGGAGAACAAAACAAGATTTGAGCAGATCATGACTTGACGACTATGTAACTTTTCAGATTCCAGAGCTATCCCTTTACCTAGAAGATGTAAAAAGACATTTCCCCTTAAATCACTTTTAAAAAGGAAATCAAACATTTATAATTGCCCAAATTTTACCACGCATCATCTTTTGCCAGCTCTTTATAAGAGTTACCCATTGCTTTGGATGGTTAAACTCATCCACATTCAGTACCTATACTCATTGCAGCTTTAGTATCAAATCTCTTCTCCTCTCATCCATACACACACATTGAGTGGCACTTCTTCAAAGATTGTCTCCACCAATCTATCCCCTCTCTCACTACCTCCGTTTTCTCACTGCAGATCACGACATCATCTGCCAACACATTAATTCATAGGGTCTGCTGCATGACCTCGTCCTTCAGCTACTGATAAAACTCCACCGATGCAAATTTGTATGGTCAACATTTGAAAATGCAACAGAGAAAATGCCAGAATGGTTTACCGGAAGGTTTCTACAGGGTTGCAAGTACACCAACAGCGCGCTTTCAGAGTTGACATTTCAGGAAAACAATATTCAGTTTTCAAAGTTGAGCTCAAATTAGTAAGAATATTAAGGCATGTTATCAAACAGTAGGTTCCTCCAAAGACAGCAAAAAGCAGATTTTGAAAACGCTCTCAGCAGAAAACCAGATTCTGTCCTACAAACTTTTTTATGACATATCTGATGTTTTAACATTTCTGTTTGCTCCTCATCACTGTCAGACCAAATATAGTTGATGTTTTCCAGCAAGCTGTAAGCTTGCATCCACAGTAAGACTTCTAGCTTGACCCTTATTTAAGTTTAAGTGAGAATTCAAAAGCAGCACAAAATTATTGTAAAAAAAATATTAACTGCACAATCTTATGCGTATCACTAATGTTACTGTGAATCACTGCACCAACTCAATTGGCATCCAAGGTTTTGAGTCACTGAAAAGCTGCTCTCATCATCTTTCTCCATTCAGATATCAGTCACCACATCACAAAGGTCAGACGTTCCTCACTTACACAAGATTCTCTGCCTAATTAAACGTAAAGCATAACAGCATCCTCCGGGGAGGCAGACTGCCCTGGTTAGGTATGATGACGTTGCATTTTACTGCAGTTTTCCCCTTAAGGCCAAGCAGCATATTCTTCCGCTAACACAATAATGTCAAAGCTCTCTTATACAAAGATGAAATTCAATTATGCTCACATGCACAGCATTGTGAAGTCAGAACAGCCTGGGAACAGATTTTTTATTTTTTTATTTCCTGCGAATGTGACTGCGTTTTAACATACAGCAAGCGAGTCCTTGCTTCCTGATCTGCTGAGTTGCAGTTTGCCATCCTGACAGGCTAACGTTTCAGCTGTCAGTGAAAAAACTGCTAAAATGGCGTATTTTTGGTGTGTTTTTTTTTTTTTTTCCTGGGGACAGATTTTATTTCTTTAGAGTCTACTCATTTGGTTCATATGTCTCTGTGTCTGTCTCTTTCATCCTGAAAGAACATCATCCTGTTTCACCCTCTGACCTTTCCGTTCTCTCTGATACTCAAGGATGCAGGAGAAACGGAAGGAAAGATGGAGCACAAACACAGATTAACAACCAAAGACGGGCAGAAAGAAGGGCAAACGAAAGAAGAGAAGGACAGATATGAGGCAGGTGTACACCGAGGCGGGAAATGAACTAGAGAAAAAGAAGCAAATGTGACTCCTTTATCTTCGTGGAAGCGTTGGATGCTTCTGACCCTGTTCTTGCTCTCGATGTCTCTGCAGCCGTCAGCAAATTCTCCCACTGAGCCGAGGGAGTCAGCTGATTCCAACAGCTGCTATTAATGAGCACAGCAGCACCTTACATGAACACGCTGGTTCTGTTCTACACTTCTCATCTGATCACACCTAATATGAACATGTGTTTCCTTGTTTGTTTCAAAGGTGGGCAGATGACACTTCCCAGTTGTATGTGCAGACAATCATGGGATCTCCATCACACTTTTGAGCAGATGTTAGTTCTGGTAAATCCAGAATATTTTTAACTCGGAAAGTTGTTTGAAAGCTTTTTTTTTGTTTTTTTTTGCAATGACGTATGCACTGTCTCAGTGCCCTTGAAGTTGCAAACACTAATGCACTTTGCTGATATTTTGCATGACAAAGTAGTGCATAATTGTGTGATGAAATGTGATAAAAACGGTACGTGGTTTTCCACCGTTTTTCACAAAGAAAAATATGAAAGTGGTGTCAAACATTTGTTTTAGACCCCATTTACTCTGACGCCAAATTTAATTTAAATTTTTTGATGAATGAAGTCTTTGTCGAAAGAAAGCCAAAAGATGTCTCATTTGCACTTCGCCACACATTTAAAAAACACAGCAAACATGGGAGAAGATGTTTCTAGTCAAAAGAATAATTTATAGAGGAACCCTAACAGTACATATAACCCTGAAGGCATCACCTGTATGAAGTAGGTGCTGTGGGGGAGCTTGTCATCCGCAGGGACAGAGAAACTGATCAGATGAGAAGATGAATGGAGATGAATACAAGGCAATCCTGAGAGAAAACCTATTAAAACCTGCAAAAGACATGAGCCAGAGGTGGAGATTAACCTTACAGCAGGGCAACAAGCCTAAACATAAAGCCAGGCAAACAATGGAACGGTTTAGATCAAAGTGCATTCCTGTGGTAAGAATGGAGCAATCACACTAAAGGAAATGCAGTAAAGTTTGAAGTTGTAATGTCACAAAATAAAAAAAAAATAAATAAAAAAAAACTTTAAAGGTTTGGTTATTTTCAACTTTGTTTCAGGAATACAAACATGAACTGTTAGCTGAAACAAAGCTAGCATAAGGTTCAACTCCAAATGTTGAAAGTAGAAGGGGAGAATACAAGAAATACACATGAAACAGGTTTGCTGTGTCCTGAAATCTACACCCGAGGTCAGCTTCAAGCAGCAGTCACTTTCCAGCTCCGCTTCCCCTCTGCACAGGAAACCGAGCGTCTGCAGACGCATTGCACGAAAGCTGATCTGTCACCCTATAGACCTGAAGGGGATCACGTAACGCGCACACACACAAACGCCGCTTTCATAGTCTCCTGAGTGCAGATCAATTCAAACAGCAAATTGTCCTTTTCATACCTCAACAATTTTCTGATGATCTCTGCTTTCACTGCAGATTCATTAGGAACACAAGCATTAAGCAAAAAGTCTCTGCTGTCAGACTACATACCAGCACAAGTTATCTCACTTTTCACTGTCTATCGATCACTAACACATAGTTCAACTCCTTCACCTAGGATGAGTCAGTGAAAAAGAAGAGAAAGAAAATATGCACGCAATCAAGATCAAGTTGAGTTAGTTTCTTCTTGTGTGTCTTCATGGGAACTTACTCAGAATGTTCAAGTCTTCCTTTTGTCTCACACAGATTTTGATTCCTTCATTATTTGCAGGTTGTAGAAAAATGTAGCAGCTCATGTAACAAGAGCGAGAACATCTGATCACACCTGTGGGTTTCTGTTTGAGAGAAGATGCAGGAATTCCACTACATATGTTTGTGTTCGCTCATTTTCAGCTTTAAAAACCAAGAAAAAAGCATCACAACTTCCATTATATAAACATGCAAAATTATAATGTTTTGTGCAGCTGACCCTGCAGAATTCATGTGACTGAATCCAAACCTTTGTACAGCAGTTAGCTTAATTAGTGATGCTAATCTCATGATTGTGGTTGGGTTTTGTTCCCCGTTCTTTTTGTCTTAGTTTTGACCTTTGAATCTTTAATATTTAACCTTCATTTCCTGAAACAGTTTTGTTCTTCTGTTTCCTGCTTAGCCTGACTGACCCAAAAACGTTTTGTTTGGTGGAACAAAGAAATTACCCTGAATCTGAGCGGCAGCTGCAATATAAGCAGTTTGAATTATTTAAAGGTGAAGGAGATGAGCTTTAATTCTTTCTTTATTATCTCCTTAAGCATAGGAAACACTGAACTGACCTTAATGAAAGAAAAGGAGATTATCTTAAGCCATAATTCTTTGCAGCAGAATTTAAACCAACTTTTGAATATTTTATTATAGCATTCGCAACTGGGATTCATGCAAGATAAATACAGGAGAAGTTTGGCAGCAAGTGAGATGTCCATGACAACAGAATATTTCAAGTTTAATGTGCTATTGAGACCCACATATTACTGTTTGTCATTCTTCCATTTTTGTCAGTTATTTGTTTGCTATTTATTATGAAGCCATAAAAAATAAAAAATAAACACAACAATGTCAAAACATGTTTCTTCTTGTTTCTTTGTAAGGAAGTAATGTGATGTGACCTTCACTAGTGATACATTGTATAGAGTCCATAAAATTAACAGAATAATTATAATATCACATACACAATAGTGAAACATTTGGCAAAGCATCTGAGCGAATGCAGCTCTGTCTGGCTCCATAAATCAGCAAAACTTTATTATAGGATCAGCATTCAAAGCTTCAACAAGTCAAAGAAAGGTGGACTTTGATACAAACATAAAGGGGAGAAATGCCAGTGATTCGTTGTGCTGATTCCAAGTCCGGATAAGTGCAGGGTATTTTATCAAGAAGGGAATCTGATGCTAAAAGCCTAAGCCAAATCAAATATACGAATCACAAACATGGACTTCAGACTATTGGTCCAGGCCTGGGTTAAGCGCATGACAAGGTGCTGAGAAAGGAGAGCTGGAGTGGCAGAAAAGTGAGAATGTTTAACTGGTGCTGGGCATGTACAAAGAGCTGTATGAGAGCTTTAAATGTGTAATGTGTTATAAAAGAGTATCAGCAAGAATGAAAGGAAAGATGTCTTGTACAAATTTAATTAAAAAACACCAAAATATGTAGCTGTTCTCTTTGAAAGTGTTGAGGATGAATAGTATCAGGATGGAGTTCATCAGAGGGACACATCATGTTAGATGTTTTGGAGTAAAGTCAGGAAGGCCAGAGTGACATGCTTGGACTTTTTTATAGGTGAAGGAATATTTGTATTGGTATAAGGATGCTGAGGTTGGAGCGAACCAGCCAGGAGGCTGAGGGCACGACCAAAAAGGAAGCTTATGGATGTAGTGGGGGAAAAAAAGACATGAAGTTAGTAGGGATGAGGGTAAAAGATATGGGACTAAATGCTTTATTGTATCACAATGGTACAATTTCCATTGTGATACAAAGGAAATTGCATCCATTGAAAGAAAAAAGAAAAACACAAAAGTGGACTTTATCCTGATGAAGTACAATTCTGACTTTAGGTTTTAGGAATATTATTTTGTGTCGTACCACCAAATGTTCAATTGAGAAGAGGGCGACATCACACATTTTGGATAATGAGGTTGTGAAATATTCATAATCTTTTTCATGCATGCTGCTTTCATATCAAGATGTTCATCACCACATTTACAGTTTGTACATTAACATGTAGCCTTTTTTCCTTCAAAGTAAAATCTTTTCCAAACCTCATGATGTTTGTACAGGATCCTTATAAACAAAGCAATAAAATATGTGAAAGGCAATGTTTTTCAAGTTTGTTCATTCAGACCATAAATAAAATCAGTATGAATAATGAATATGCTTGGTAATTGCTATGATGTTATTTATGTCATTTTTACACATTTTCTTGCTACTTACTATTTAAAAGTCTTTGGGGTCTCAGTCTGTATTTTTTCTAGAAGCAGGACATTTGATGTGGATTTAGTCTGCACCATTGAAATCTTCCACGACTTTTTGTGCAAAACGTAAGACGTCATATTTCTTCAGATCTGTGACCTAAAAGCATCAGATGTTCAGACTCTTTGTCCTCCCTTTTTCACAAGTTTATTTCCTCAGATGTTTTGAAGAATCTTTCAAATCCAAACTAAAACTTTTTCCCTCTCAGAAGTATTAAAACGTCTTAAACGCCGCACATGTGGGGATTCGGTTTGTGTGTTTGCAGGGAAAGTAGAGCCTGAGGCATTTTCTTTTATATTATTTGAAAAGAAAAGCCGACAGCACACCTTGCTACCATACCAACAGACTGTGACTTCAGCTCACCTGTTACTTTTCTTTTGTTTGTTCAAAATAGCACAAAACAATTGTGCATTTTTAAGAGAAAAAAGAAGCAACAGTGTATTTGTTTAACCTCCTATGAATTCCGGTTTTCATTTCAAGTTTCACTTCAGGCTGCTTTAAAGACAAAAATTATTTTGTCTTGATGCCAAACAGAACCTTCCACACTGGTGTACATTAATGTACAACAATGCACAGTTTTATATGGCTTGAACATTTAATTAAGGAAGAGTATCTGAGACGGTTGATACAAAATGTAGATCTGTTTTGTTAGATCATGTTCTAAATAGTCATGCACGAGAAGATCAAAGAATGCACCAAGATTAAAAATAAAAAAATAAAAAAAACAAGCTAGCAAATCAAGAAAAAAACTTAAAAGCAACAAACATCTTCAAATTACAATTTGCGCACACACTTGAAATCTGGCATCTCCATGGAGAGGAAGGAAAGACTATAGTTTCTGTGTCATAACATTAAAACAACTGTGGCTTGAAAAAAAAACAAAAGAAAGAAAAAAAGGACTCCAAAACTGGAAAAAGGCAAAGCAGGAGGCCGTCATGTCATGCCTTGACTGAGGGCTTTCAAGTAGTAACCATGACAACCTCTCTCATCTTTGCTCCCTGACAGGACGGGAACACTCCGCAGAGACAAAAACAAACAATGGCAGACCAAGCTCTAGTCAGACCAGCTCAACTGGTTGGTGAAAAAAAACAGACGTCGCGTCAGTGTGTGTCACTTAAACACACTCCTGCATGTGTGTGAGAGTAACTGAGTGAGTGAATATGTGTCCCTGCAAAATTAGGGATTTGTCCTTGTTTTATTGCTCAAGTAGTGTTTCACCATTTTAAATATTCATTCCTTCCCAGTGAAGGTGGCATTGCATTAAAATTCCCTTTGCAGCGCTGAAGGCTATCAGCCCGCGAGGCATCGGTTGGGACGAGCGAGAGGGGTTAGCAGAGGCAGGGAAACAGAGAGATAGGAGAGGAAGAGGAAAACAAAACAAGACAACCAGGAATTAAATACATTTGTTTTCTCACGTACCAAATTAGTATTGACGGCAGCTACCTTCCCTGCCCAGGCACACACACACCGGCACACACACACACCTTAAAGCCAGCCAAGTTGAAAATTAATTACTTAAGTATGTGTGGGGGGATTTTGCACACACAGAAACAGACATATACTCTGTACAAGTGAAGGTGGCAGGTTTGGGTCTGCCCAGCTGTGCCGCTGCACACCAACACTTAAATGAATTACTCTGCATATACATACACAACCGCTACATATATTGTGTATGTCATGTATCATAGGCATTGCTGGACTCATTTTATTGGAGCATCTGCCCCAGAATATACCCTCTGTGATTCAGTAAAACATCTGATAAAAATTTTAACAAAATATGACCATTACACAGATGAGTTCTGACAGGTAAATTAAATGAAAAAGTCTGACTGCTCAAGGAAACAAAATCCAAAGAAAAGATGAAAGATTTGTTCAGAGTGACTTAATATTTTCTGAAAATGAAATGGTATTGTAAATCCAGTTCTGTTTAAAGACGTAGCACTTCTGGACATTGTAGTTCTTTTTGGAACTACAATGCAGCCTTCACATTAATTTCCACTCTAACAGTTTATATATGGCGTTACAGAAATAACTTTTTGCATCGAAGAAGACCTCAAAATAATGATTTTTTTAACTTTGGTATAACATTTTTCTTTTGGTTTTAATGTCATAGCTTTGCAGCAATGACAGTTTTAACTGAAGTGAGATTGTTTGTGGGAATGTTTGGTGATTCATGAGGTCAGGCTCATGTCTGATGAAAAGGTCTGGCATGTAGTTTCAATTGGAAAATGGTCTTTCTTCAAACTTACTCATCCATGACTTTATGGACCTTACTTTCAGTCATGTTAGAACAGTAAGATACCATCTCCAAAATGCACCCAGGGGGAGCATGAAATTGTCCAAAATGTTTTATGCTGATGCATCAAGGGTTCCTCCTACTTGAACAGTCCCAAACCATTATCCCTTTATTCTACATAAACAGTTGAGAACATAGAGATAGACACCAGCTGTAGGCTCACCTTCATATATGCCAAATCTAGATTTTTCTATTTGTTTTCCAGACAGAGAGGCTAGATTTGTCACTCCAAGAATGTGTTCCCACTTATCTAATTTTTTTTTATTATTATTATTATTTTTTAAAGGAGGTTCACCCTACTTGGACACACAATTGCATATCCAGATACTGGAGCAAAGATGGTCATTGTCTATATTCATTGCTGTTTTTCACAAATCCCCCACATTTCAATTCTTTAAAGGTTTTGATTTTCTAAAATTTATTGTAGCTGTTCATGTAGATCGCCTTTCAGGTGACCTTTGCAGATATTTTCATTCCAAGGTAGCCACATCATGGGAACTGCAAACACACCTGAGTGCAATCTGATAACACCATGAGCAAGTCTGAGAACATTCCAGTCTAAATGTCATCACGCCATCTTAACTTTAGTTTTCTTAACCCCATTCCATGAAGATGTGACCCAGAGTTAAATTCTAAACAATTATAAAGTTAACAAAGCTTTGTTGCGTACATCAGACATGGTAAACATAAGATGTGTAAATACCACTAAAACTAACCATAATTCAGCTTTAATTTTGAAGCACGTGCAGACTAAAGCCACAGCGAGCGGGATTTCAAACAAACCACATAAGACAAACTATCCAAAAAGGAAATTGTGCAGAAGCTTTAGTGAAATAAAGTCTTTAAAGAAGGGTGTGCCTTCAGCCTTCATCCTGAGAACAACACAGGCAAAGTGTTGGTCTTGATCGCATGCATTGTAGGAAATCAGTCTACTGTGTTATAGCTTTTTGTCCTATTGAAAAGCAGCTGCAGGAAGTTTAACATCTTGTTTGGTTAGGTGTTTCGTGGTTAGATTTTTTTTTTTTAATACTCAAAACAAAACACTACTCAGATAGTGGATCACAATTGTAGAGTCGTCTGTAACCAACCAGATCCAAATATCAGAATCTAACAAATGGTAGAACAGCTGTGATGAAGCCTGAGTGTGCAGCATGAGTGTGTTTCCGTGTCCTGTCCCTCGTTCTATTGAATATCCGAACACTGATAGTTAACATGTTATCATCTAAATTCTCCTCTGATAGGGTTTAGTGGACTCCCAGTAGATGATTTTCAAACTAAATTTGACAAACCTCAGAAGGTTTCTGACAAAAATTACTGAAAAAAAGACATTTTGAAAGTTCAAGAACATGTTATTTTTCTATACAATGATGCTCAAATATTCCTTTCGCAAACCACAAATAACATTGGTTGATTTTGATTATAATCTCTAATACAACAACCAATCAAAAGGTCAGAAAAAAATTTAAATAATGACTATGGTCTTGCAGATGTTATTTTAAAACACTGCAGCCAACATGGTTCCAGATTTTATAACTTGTGCCATAAGCCCAGTACCTCCCCAAATGAGAAGGTAATTTTACAGTTTTCATTTTCAGTGTCACCAATTTTGCCCTTTTCACTTCCTGCTCAGGTGCAGAATCTAAAGCATTTTTTTTTATAGCCCAAAATATAGGCCATCGGCAACTAATGTTGGAAGCTTATAAAAACATAAACTTTGAAAAACAGTATAAAAGGGCCCAGCAATTTTAATTTCCATTAATTAATTTTTCAGACATCCACTTATTCCTCCTTTTCTCCATCAGAATGGGTAATGGAGATTTCAGCTCTAGGAAGGAAACAGATATCCCTCTTCTCAGCAGTACTCAGGCTCATTCAAAGAAATTGTAGGAAACTAAAAAATTTTTGACTACAATTTCTCCCAATGAGACTAGGTTCTCCTAATGAGGTTCAAAGAAAAGGCAACCCTCCAGTAGGCACCCTAATCAGATGAACCACTTCAGCTGATGTTGGACGATGGGGAGAAGCAAGAGCTCTAGTCTGAGTTCCCCAAGATTTGAAGGAGGTGATTAATGACGAAGGAGCAGTTCAGAGTTGTGAGGATTGTAATCTGGAAAACCTTTGTTAGGAAATCATCCAGGAGGAATTGTAATCTGATGCTCAAACTCTGATCTATAATCTGTGACTCTGATGACACGTGTGAAGGTTACCCCAGTGATATTAACTCTGAGCGAACCGAAATCTCCTTGTGTTAATGAAGGGCAGTAGTAGGAAGCTCCCCTCTCCGTTTCATACTGGATGGTGGCTGGAGGACGACGTGCGGTGAGGTTGGTGGCGGATCAGGTGCAGACACGATGTCCGCCGGCGAGCGGCTGATTATATTGACTGCTTGACACGCCAAGGGCCATTGAATATCTGCTATATATAGATGCAGGAGAGCAGCGAGACAAGCTCTCTGTGTGTGTGCGCGCGTGTGTGTTTCAACAGTAAAAACAGTGACATTAATGCAGGGGTTTGCCATAAGTGTGACCATTCTAATGCTAAAGACAGTGTTGGACCTCTGTTTTCTGAGTCCCACTGCTTTAAAATAATAATAAAAAAATATATGTGTAAATGCCTTATTTTGAACTGTAAAACTTGAAATGCTCCAATTTTACCTTCTCACCTCTGTATATGCATGAAAACAAGATGTTGTTGACATCACCAGCCCACAGCACAAATGTTTAAAACCCAAGTATCTCCAAGTTCAGCCGTGTTCACATCATTCACACCCTGTGATCACTGCAGCGCAGTCAGGCATTATTTTTCCATGTTTCACTGTAAGTACAGCAGCAGCACTGACATGTAAATGATGCTATAAAGGGAAGACAGCGTGGAAAAACCCATCAGAAATCAAAGCAGGATCTTCACAGCTGGATGCGTCACCTAACAGTGAATATGTGAGGCGTGATCCCTGCACACAACCTCTGACCTCCTCAGCAGAATCCTTCAAACGATGGCCTCCTCTGACTCTTGTGAATTTAAAATGAGCTGAATCATCCTTACAGGTCGATTCAGTTCAGAGGAGCCAGAGATGTTTGACTCTTTACATTTTTACAAGAATCAAACCTTCAAACCTTTATTCTTTCAATGAAATGATTTAGCATAGACGTTTTTCCTCTGAAGACTTTGGATTAACTAGTTGCTTTGTTTTTCTTTCTTTTTTTTTTGTTAATGGATGTGACACTGAATATAGAATGAATTAAGCAAAAGACAATGTAAAAGAAGGAAATGAGAATAGCCAGCCCTCCCTCAGAGCAGCTTGTTGAATAACCAAACAGTTCAGAGCACAAAAGGAAGCCATTTGGTTGACAAAATGGTTAAATGACTGCAGAAAAGCTGGGGAGGCATTTATTGGTCTAGAGGGGGATGGTGGAATAATGAGAGGGTAATGACGTTCGAATTATTAAGGGAATATTCCAATGAAATCTGGAATACATCCCAAAATTTACATCTATTTTGGGATGTAAATAGACGAGTTGATTGAGAACTTAATTTTTCAGTTTCAGATCTTCACCAAAACAAACTAGAACATCATTCTTTATTGAATTACCCCATCAATCTGCCCATTTGCTGCTCCATTACTGCCATCACTTGAGATCATGACACCAAAATACTTGAGTCACTTCTGTTGTGGTAAAGACTCACTCCTGATCAAGATTAAGCATTTCACCCATACAGATTTGAAATGTACAGTTATAAACTGAATCTGATCTTAAGATGGAAAACTAAACTCCTGGGACACTCCTTTGGTATTAGACATTAGCTCAAGAGTTATCCTAATAACTCACAACCTGTACTGTGATATTTGAGGACATTCAATACTCAGAAGCTTTCATAAACTAACCAACTTCGGCAGTAACAGAGTAACAATCCCTAAGTTTACTGTTGCTGTTTTCTTCCCCCGTTAGTCACTGAAAGTGTTACCAAAATGTTTCAGATATTATTGCTCTCATGACGTGCTCGAAATAAAATTGAAAGAAAGTCTGAGTTATACGCAAAACTGAATACAATAAAATCTTGAGTCTAGATAACTATCAGTCAAACCTCTGCTGTTCAGTGAATAAGACAAATATTAGCTGAAGTGAAGTAATATAAAATTAAAATTTCTGTGCCTTTCTATGAAAAAGCTGAAGACAAATAATAGGTAAGAACAAAAAAACAAAATTATGTTTTGGCAAAATCCTCCTGACAACTCAAAAGCAAAAAAAAAAAGTTGCTTCAAGATGCAAATTCGACCAGTTTTGCAGCGCTATGGAGCACTATGTTTCTTTACTACTGCCTGACGTGAGTTTTGCAATCTAGAGCTCTTCTCTCACAGTGTTGCAGCTCAGACTGCTCTTTTGTCACCACGTCCTCCTCGGCTTCACACATTCTGCTCAGCTGACATGTTCCTACATTCAGATCCGCCTGTCAGGACGCTCCGAACTACAATTTAATCTGTTGTGTGAAAAGATTGTGACCAAAGAGGAAGCATCACGTTTGGCTCTCCACAGCAAGCGCTGGCAGGAGAAAGTGCACTCTGAGTCACGGTTGCCCTCCCTGTGAGTCAGCAGGCTCCGCCCTCCGGCGTGCACGCCGCTAGCTGAGAGCACAGCTGCCTCAGTGTTGCCTGTAAAGAAAACTGCTCAGTGTTTGCTCAGGGCGGTGGGGGACATGGAGAGGAGATGATGTGCTGAGTCAGATGTGCAAAAAAAAAAAAAAAAAAAAGACAGCAGCAAACATCCTCTGACTGACAGCCTGATGATGCTACAAGGATAGTACTTATACATCTCTCTTTTCCAGAGTCTTGCAGGGATAGACAGACTTTGAGGGTGGGAGGAAATATCAAGTTATTTTGAAAAGAGCTTAGAAAAAATTATTAACTTGGGCAGTGTGTTTTAAAGTTGTACGGGATGGCCATCGACATATTTCCGAGTTCTCTGAATGAAAATGTCCATGGATTCATTTGACTTTAATGGCTGAATTAGATATTTAGAATTTTAGCCAATCTGGCTTATAGGAGGGTCATGTGAAGGACTGTGTGTAGTCCACCAAAATTCATGGAGAAGACACAGCAAACATGTGATTTAAGCTGCTACCATTAAATATGCAGAATAGCTCTTGCTCATTTGGTAAAAAAAAAAGAGAAAAAGATAACTGCAAATATTTTAGTATGTAGATGTGCAACGTTAGCATAGATACACACCTAACAGAAGGTGGAAACATTTTTTAAATTACTGTTTGACTTTGTGATTAGGCTCTTCTTCGTTTGTCACATTAAATCCAGACAAGATCCTCTGAGGTTCATAGTTGGAACAAATGAAAAGGGTTTCAAGATGTTGGTAGACGATAGTTTTTCAAAAGGGTTTGAAAAACTGCATTCATTGAAAGTCTAAATGAGAACCACAAACATATCTCAGCGCTGTGCTACTGTTTCGCTGCTCCACCTTTGACCCTTGTCTGTCTGTTGCCTGCTGACCCCTGACCTGAAGCTCAGACAGGAATCCGTCGCCACCCGCCGACCACCGAGCCGAAGCTCAACCTTTCAACTCCATCCCCTTACTTCCACCGGCTCATTAGAGCCTTTGTCACTAGGAAGTGAAGGGGAGGTCTCTCTGCGTATGCGTGTGTGTGTGAGTGTGTTCATGAAACGAGATGGTCAAAAAAGGAGCATCAGGAGGCCAGGAGTCAAAGGTTGCAGCAGACACACTTTGTTATTAGCGTCTTCCAGGGTACCAACTCTGAAATGAGACAGAAATAGCTTTTTGTCAAATTTCAGCTCCATATGGGTTTTTTTAAATACAATTGACCAGTTTTGTTTTGATTTCACTCCTTGTTTAGGTTATGGCAATTTTAAAGTCTGATTTCCAAACAAGATTTCATTTCTGCTGATTAACAGAATTAATCATGAATTACGGTATATCATTCAAGAGGTCTAAGATTTCTGCTGCATTGTTTTAATTTGGATAATTAACCAGCCTCTTGTTTATTTTTACACAACCTACACAAACACCTAAGCAGCTTCTCGTTTACCTGCCAGGGGTAATTATTCCTGCTCATTTGGGAGGAGTGGCAATCATTAAGTCCCCACCCACATCCTCATCAATTTTCCTGCTGAGCCGACTGAGAGTGAAGCAACAAGTCAGTGTGTGTTGATTTGTTGAGACAAAAAGTCTGTAAGATTCCTGAAGAATCTCAAACATCTAGCAAAAAGAATCCAGATTCTTTACATTTCAAAAGGCCAACCTTTAGAAATGCAAAGGTTAGCCTTCACATTTCTAAAGGCTAGAAATGTAAAAGTTTATGAAATCTTTATAGGTTTCATAAAACTCTAAATTCAGAAAGTTCCCAGTTAAAGATCAATGTATTATTACAATTTGACCATTGGTTTGCTTAAATTTTCCTTTCTTCTGTGATGGAAAAAAAGAATAATTCTTTGTTTTTTTCCAAAAGTGTTCTCAATTTTCAAAAAATTTGGTTAACTACAGTGCATTTTGGGGGTTTAACATGGAAGTTGCTTATCCTCATACAGTAGGTCCAAATTGGTTTGGCTTGTTGAACACATGAAACTATGGATGGAAAACTGGATTTTGCATTTACTGAAGTAATTGTCTAGTAATAAAAAAAATACTTTTTCACAGCATTGTAGCTCAGTAGGAGAGCTCTTGCTTCCAGAAGTAGTTACTTTGTTGAAGCACCCTTCATATACTAAAAAAAAACCAAAAAGACTTTCTCTAATTTAACTTCCTTTGAAGTCCTAGTCACAGATCAGAGAAACAAAAAGCTGCTGCTCGAAGCTTCTGTGAGCTCTGGAGCTCACAGAAACTCTTGATCACATTGATCCTGAGCAGCGCTCCTTTTCTCTGGCCTCTCCAGGTCAGTCCTGAAAAAATCTCCACCAGAATTGCTCCTCCTTACCCTAATCCAGCGAGAGGGGAAAACAGCAGGATGCAAAGAACAGAGAGGATGAAAGAGCCTCATTATGTAGAGCGATGCTCTGCTTGTTACCCAGCATGCTGCAGGGGTTTGTGAGGTCAGTGGGAGTGGGTGGCCACTTCCTGACCATTACCAGGAGATTGATAGAAAAGACCCTCATTAATCACCGAACACCTGGTAGAGGGGGGCAGTGATAACCAGTAGGTAACCGGTACCACGTGCAGAAGCGTAACACCAGCAGGACCCCAGTCTCACCCCTGACCTTATAGAGGAGACCTGGACTTTAACTAGGAGCATTGGTGGAAACAAACAAAGCAGACCAGTAGCTGCTCTGTCTGGAAGAATCACAGGTTTAATGTGGACCAAAAGTGAGTATCCAGAAACCAAACTTTAGGAGTGAATACAAACGACCTTTAATCTGTAATGGGTAATTTCTACCCATTACAGATGGGTAGAAACTACAAAAGTAATACAAAGAGAAGAGAAAATTTAATCTTTTAAAGCAAGACAGAATCTAGCAGAAACAACAAAAGTACACACAGCCAAGTACGAAAGCTGCTTGGACAGGAAGTTTTGCATTTGTGCTCATAAAGCATCACTTCTGTGGCTACATCCTCCCTTTGTTCTTTGTTCTGTGCTTGCAGAAAGTAAACCATTTTGTTTTTTTCTTGATCCACAACTTTTGAAATTGAGCAAGTCATCATCAGTATGAGCAGCTCTTTGAAAGCAAATGTCCTAGGAAGAAAGACAATAACAAATGCCTTAAAGAGGCATCTGATGCTGCCCCAAACTCTTGTCTTGAATAAATAACATGGAAGAAAAGAAATTGGTCTAACGAACCATAAAACTTCAAGAACAAAGTCCAGATAGAGATGTTTGGTCACAACGTACAGAACACTTCAGCACAAATACCTCACACAAGTTGTCAAGCACAGTGGTGGAAGGGTGATAATGCGGACTTGTTTTTCAACCACAGGGTGTGGGGATTGTAATCACCGAGTTAATCATCGACTCCTCTGTTTCCCAAAGTATACCACAGTCATATGTGAGGCCATAATCGTTGGACCAAACTGGGTCAGCAGGACAATTATTCCAAAAGCACAAAAGCAGTTTTTTTCTGTTCTATTGCAACTACATGACACAATGTAAGGTGAAGAGCACCTGTTCTGAACAATTGTACTTTATTTAAATTCCCATGTCTATGCTGCCCATATTAAAATACAAAGCACATTTTGTTGTGAATAACCCATGGGTTTGATAAAGATCTGTTCCCTCAAATTATTTTGTGCTTTGTGCCATAAGGATACAGTCATAAACTCTGAATGAACTGGAGGAAAAAAGCTGCAAAAGATAGAAGCCAAAAAGCAAGGGCACCTACATCAAAGAAAATGCAACAAAGGAATCAAAGGGGGGGGAAATTGAGCAGAAATCCGGGCAGTAAAGGTACACTCAGTAATGGCAAACATCTGTGTCTTGGCGAGAACAAGCATGCATTTTTGTAACCAAGAACCAATGATACGGCTGTTTACCGTCCGTCACACTCAGTCAATTCTGACTCAGCTTGTGCAAACGTGAAAGATGGCCATGAGTGCCACAAAGTCAACAAAATTCATGAGCTCACCAGGGCCGGCCCAAGGCATAAGCAAACTAACCGGCTGCTTAGGGCCTCGGGGCCACTATGGGTTGATTCTCATGGTTGGCTCTGTATATTTCTGAGTTTTTTTGCCTTCAAAACGTGTTTGATAATGTTTGACAACAATAATTAAAACTTCTCAATGTTTTATATTGTCTAGCAAAATGTTTTACATCAGGCTACATGGCTACTGCATTAATAAATCGATAAGCTACTCTAAGCTGTAGTTGGTGATATATTGTTTGCTCCTGATATTTTTTGTATCTAAAACAAACAGTATTTTTACATCAACTGATAAGTTATGTGAAACTTCTCCAATTAAAATTCTTTGAAGATACAGAATCAACCCGGTACTGGTCCACATTCTCAAATAAGAAAGACTCACCTGGTATAAATTAAATTTGTATCTATTGTAATTACACCCAAGAGAAATTAATTTAATCAAAGAATGTCATGGATATATGTGTATGTATTCCATTTTAAGTTGGGCTGCACCGAATGCAGTTTTCTGGTCGATCGCCAATTACCGATCTTTAAAAAGCCTGACCTGCCAATTTTGATTTTGGCCGATACCATTTTTTTTTTTTTTTGTCTGAAATGTCGCTACATGTAGCAAGTGAGTCACTGAGTTGGCAACAGTGGGGTGAATATTGTTAACTGCAAATATGCAGACCTGACCTGGTGGGTCGGTCTGTCAGTCAAACTTTCCTCTGTAGAGCAGAAGAGGACAGAGACTGACTTTTAAACCTTTGCTGACAAATATAAGATCACTGAATAAGATTGGCTTCATGTTAGTATCAACCGATCACCAATTCCACCAAAGTTAAGAAAATTGGCGCAGATAAATTGGCCAATATATGTATCCTATATATAGAATGTAAACATCATTGGTGTGGATGATGCAGTAAGAGATGCAGTAAGTTTATAGTAGGTGTGCAAATGAGCTAATAATCTGACTGTTGATTGCAGCCACTCCACATTATTAGCAGAACTAGAGGGCCCCAAAACCAAATTTTGCTTAGGGCCCCATGGAGGCTTGGGCCAGCCCTGGAGCTCACATTGAGTGGTGCATTCCTTTGTTGACATTCAAGTGTTGTTAAAAATGAAGTCATCTAACAGTCATTCAACATATATTTACTTTACCTTCTACATTTTCAGAATTTTGCTAAACATTAGGACTTTAGGCAAACTGTATTTCAGTTTATGGTCTGAGTCAACCATTTTCCTTTGCAGACACAAAGAATAAATCAATACATGGATGTGCCATAACTTTATTTTAATAATAACTTAACAAATTATTCTTGGAGCAAAAGAAAAATGACCAAGAGTCAACACATAGCTTCAGCTTTTATAGCTGGAAGCATCTGAACATGTTCTGAAATGTGGGAAAAGTAATAGACTCAATAATGCAACTTAAGAGTCACACTAAAACAATTACAAAGTCGGCCTTCTATGATTTTCCTGCAAGATCTAGAAACTCATCTATGCATTTATATGTGGTCAAATTAGTGTTACAGTGTCTTCACAGGTCAGTCAGCTGCAGCTGAGCCAGAATGCTACTAATGTCGTTCCCACTAAAACTCAGAAAATAAAACACAATCACCCCCAACATTACGCTAGCTCCCTGTAGCTCAGAGAATAAACCTTACAGTAGTTTTGTTTGTATATAAATCAAACAAAACTAACCACTCAAGTCTTCTGATTCATGGCTACTCTGCATCCCCAAAGTCAAAACCAAATATGGAGAACAACATTCAGTGTTTTTGTTCCTCTCATCTTGAACAAACTTCCATAAAACCGTGAATATGTTGAAATATGGAGTTCCTTTAAATCAAAACTAAACATCCATTTGTTCAGATTGGCCTTTAATTTATTAAATATCTGGAACATCATAAACTGTTTTTTTACTCGTCTTTGCTTTTCTTTACATTGACGCTGTAATGAAATGTTTTTAATAGTGTAAAGCACTTTGAAATGCCCTGGTGCTGAAATGTGATGTACAAATAAAACTGCCTTGCCTTGTGCTTGTTAAACTGATTTCTTACCCAACACAAACTTTGCTTTTAAAACACAGTTTGACATCAGGCTTATTTATTAATTCCAAAATCTAAACCCAGTATTGTTTTGTGTTTGGGCTGTCTGTCCTCTTAAAACTCCCAAATATTTTCTCAACCACTGATCCAAATTATCACCCTTAAGCAAAATGGTCAGTGTTGAAAAACTGTTAACCCCTTTGGACCAAATCTGCCATGAATTTGGAACTTCTGAAACATTATAGTCAACTACAACAGTGAAGCCTATGTTACTTCACTGATTCCTGTTTTCTGATTTGGCCTTTTCGAAGATTTTCAAAGCTTTGTCCGTGCTGAAAAACCATCTGATTTAAATAAAATCTGCCATGAAGAGTGGACAACGATCCAGCCAAATCATTCCAGAAGCTTGTCATAGTTAACAAAAATCCTGTGGTTACTGAACAAGTAGTTAGGAGATAGTCATCCAAGTATCCCAGTATGCGTGTTCACACATGAGCTTGTATGTATAATTCTAACTCTTCGTGGATAGAAAAAAATCCACAAGTTCAAATATGTGAAGCCAGTTTGTTTACAAAAATTTAACTTTTATGTTGATTTATTCTTTCATCCTGAAAGAGAAGTGTTCAAATAAATTGTTGAAAGTCCAAAATTAACATGCCCATGATGGGTGAGTAACCTCTATAAGTAATGAAAAGAAACCCAACCATTTAACTGTGACAGCATCACACAGTCTCCATAGTGGTTTTGGGCATGCTCAGTGTCTCCTGCCATCTCCGCTGACATCAAATTTTGAATCCAAGCTCTGCTCTAACATACCAGATGAAACCTGCTTTGTGTGTGCGTATGTGTGTGAGAAAGCAGAAGTAACACATCCTGCTTTGAAACGCACACGCATTCCCTCCATTAATCTGTCGATGATTTGCTATCTCCCCTCTCTATCATTCGTCACGGATGGATAGTTGTTCCAGGCTGGTCGATGTTTGGATCTTCCCTGAGAGACTCCCAAACATGTGTCACTCATCCTGCCTGTTGTTCCGATGTGTATCCACTGACCCAGAAACCCGGGTCCTCTGTGTTTGTCCTGGTTCAAGTGCTAACCCAGTTGTTTTTCTTTGATCAATAACACCAGCAGGTCCTATGTTTGAGCCCACACTAAAACCAGCAACTTCTGATTACTGCAGATACTGTCTGCTTTGCAGTTTCTTTCTGCAGGACCTCAGACACATCCAGCCTTCCATCATTGTCCGGAAGGTAGAACCATAATGGAAACCAGAGCAGAGTGTGGTGTGATCTCATTGGTTCTGGAGAAGGGAAGTGTTGTAATGTAGCAGCCACTCTGTCCGAACCTTGAGGACATTCTGAGGTAGCAAGACTTGTTATAAGGCCGGTACGGTCAGTCCTGCTTCAAATTCATTATGACCAAGCAAACCTCATATTGCTGTGCACAGTCCTACACTCAGTGGGGAACATACTGTGTTTTTAATTCCCCCCTCAAGACATAAAACCCTTCAAACACCAACTACTTTCTAGCTGATATTTTCCACCTTTCTGGTGTGAAGTGGGCATTACACCTAGAAGGCAACGTACCTGACTGGAATAAGTTTGCATGATTAGTTTACTTTTATATCTTTTAAAATCAGAACAGCGTTGGTGCACTCTGCATGAAGAGGTATCTTGGAATATGTAGGAAGATAAATGGGCAATTCATCCTCGCCGCAGTGGATCATCGCTTCTTTTCCGACACGAACCCTTGCAGTCATCCTGACAGACTCAACCAGGGCAACAGTGGCATGACTCATTCATACTTGTCTGTGCTTATGTTTGTGGGAGGAAATAAAGACAATATGTGACACTTTGGGGAAATCCACACATCAGAGCTGAAAAATAGTAATATTCAGCGAAATGCAGCTAAACTTCTCTCTAAAAGTCCCTCAAAATGCAATCCTTTAACATTTCAACATGACCTGAGGAATCTCTGAATATTTATCATCTGATAGGTTGAAAGTTTTTCATTTAGAAATATTATAATGAGCTCATGAAATATGCATCTTCTGTTTATTTAGTTTGACTTTTGCTCTAGGAACATGACCTGTTTGTCCTCTGCTGTGACTGCAAATAATACCACACATTGCTCAGAATGAAAACTGCTGAACTGCACTGCTGCAGAGCATTTGTACAAGTTCAGGAAACATGCACTCAGTCAGTGCACAGCCTCCCTCCAGGCCAACATTAGCAATGTAAATGTGGTGGTCAACTGCTAGACCGATTTGGATGTTTAAAATGCCACAACAGGAGGAAATACTGCAAAAACAATAGCATAAAGGTAATTTGCAGGAAATTCACAGCGGGACAACCTCACTGTTTCAGACAGAAGTCCCCACCTACGTGACCGCCGTAGGACTCGCTGTGTGGACAAATCGATGCTGCTGTTTGTTTAACGCAGAACAGAGTTTACTGAACATCAGACCGTTCAGTACTGCAGTTTACTGAAGAGATTTGATGTCAATTTGACAGTCAGTCAGTTTTCAAATAGAGCTGCATTACGGTTTAGATAAGCAAGGTTTCCCCCACAAAACTTGCTAAGCCCGGTGGCTGGGGGGCTTATTCATCCAGCAGCTCACCATGTTTTTGAGTTAAAAATTTGAGGAATCTCTGAATTTCCAATAGCACTTCCAATATGTGCTATTGGAAGATTAGAAGATTAATATATGAACACCAACTATAAAGTCTTAAAAAAATACAAGCATTTACTAAAACTTAAACAAGCATAGCTAAGCCTGGTGGGGGCACAAGTAAAGCCTGGTGGCCCGCCAGGCTTATAATACATTATAAGCCTGGATAAGACATGACTTTATTTGACCAAACAGGACAGAAATGTACTGCTCTCTGTTAACAGCCAGTTCAGCTTCAATGGCATTCAAAATTAAAGAGGTTTCTCCTCAGTTAAACCAACACCGGTGACCCTGACACAGAGACGACACTGAAACTAACAGAGAGGAGCCAAAGTGATTGGCTTAGAATCTCTGAGTCCTATACCAGGTTCCCTTTGGAAATTCCATCCTATTCAAGACTCAAATTCAATCCATCTCTAGATCTCTAAATCTCTTCAAATTTACATTAAGCTGAATGTTAAAAATATGAATGTTGGCCAGTTTGTTTAGGGATTAGGTTGAAGTCTTCTTCAGCATGATTTTGTCACACTTTGTTTTATGTCATATAAAATTTAAAATTCTGTTTTAAAAACATTTCGATGATTTGTGATTGTGCTGAATTAAGATTTATACCCTGGCAATATGTTATTTATTCCTCATCCTCTGGTCAGGAAACTACAACAAAACGTCAAATGCTTTAGTCAAGCTGATTCTGCCATTCGAGATAAGGCCATATCACGGTGTATTTATCTGTGATAGTTATAAATTCCCCTTGCTAGCTCCACAGGTGCTTTAGTGCATCAATGTCATGTCAAAATGATATTCCTCCACAACACTGTTAATGATCCCTGAGCTTGGCCACTTCATTTCCCATAGGTGTTCTGAAACTCCACTAAATTTGAAATGAGACAGATTAATGTGAACAAAAATGACCCTACAAATCGTTCATATTATTTTTGTCGCTTTTACAATTTTGCTTTCTACAGAGAGCCCAAAACGTTGCCAAATGAACAGAATGAAAGAAACAAATCATTGCTTCAAGGTGCTAAACTGAACTTCCATAATTTCCCAATGTTTTAGCACTCTGTAAAAATCCTACAGATAATTCCATCAATGGGTTTACTTCTTAGTGAAGCTGGTATTTTCTCATTTACATATTACAGAAATCATTCAAACATCATATATTTTTGCACCAAAGTCAATGCAATGACATGATGGTTTATTGAAGTGTATAAAAAACTTTACTCGTCTCCTAGTGGAGACATTAAAAGCTTTGCTCTACTTTTTAAAAAATAAAACTCTTTCACTTTGATGAGTTTAACTAGTGTAGCTCCCGCTTTAATCTTGCCTCCAAAGCTCAGATTTACTTTGTAGTTTTTGCCAACTTGGGTTGCACAACGTCAATATTTCATAGTGTACAAAAGCCGGAGGAAGAGCGCGGCGTCCGGTTGCATGTAGTTACAGCTCTTTCATAACCCTTTTTTAATGCATTTTGAAATGTGTTTTCATCAAAGTTATATGGATTCCAGCAAGAGATCAAACAACAGGAGAAATAAAAGAAGAAGAAAAAAACTGGAATTTATATACATTCCAGACATTTCTGTGAGTCTTTCATCTGGAAAAAAGCTCCACTTAGCTAGAGCTCAGCCACAGTCTCGAGGTTAAAGGTCGTCAGCACAATGGGTGAACAAACATTTCAGAGACTGTCAGAGATGGTGGCGCTGCTCCTGCCTGCCGCTGATGATGCTCAAGGAGCAGAAGAGCTGAGCCTGTGCTGCCCTGAAACCAGAGCTCATCTAAAGTTAATCAGGCACACTGCCTGTCATTTAAATTTTAAGGCAATGCTATTCCTCTTTTGGCGTCATTTCCTCACTAAGAACAGCCAGATAGCTGCAACACCCAGAGTCAGACCAAAAACAACCAGATACTTGCGGGTTACTTTTCCTAATCTGTAGGATTACAGAAGAAAACAGAAACTAAACATTACCACTCGGCGTTCAGCAAGTGATAAGGAAATATTTCCAGAGCAGACAGACAAATCTAATTGAGCCAAAGATTAGATCAGCTCTCACACCAAGTTAGAGCACTTTGCACAGAAGACTTGAGTATAACAACTCTGCAGACTCTGAGTAATAAACACATTTTCAGAACAAAATCCAGTTGACTCTTGAAATTATACCTGGCCGAATTTAGAAGCCATTTACGGTCCAGATTAGGACTTCATACTGCTTCATATTGCTTGCTGCATGGGGAAAAACTGTGTGTTGATTTCCTATTGGTAGCAATTGGTATGTTTTAGCCCCAAGCTTTGGGCAATGGCATCAATCAATAAGAGTACATAAGACTGACTGAAAATATATGCAATTTCTTTTCTGTGCTGCTTGTGCCTCATGGCCAACAAAATTACAGCTGCAAGACATTTAAAACAGACTGATTATATTCTGTTTTTCATTAATTAGATATAAAATATATGCAATCATATTCAGTAAAACAAAAATATTACTGTATAGTTCAGTACTTCAGTTGCTTAATATAGTGGAAAAACATGACCGACTGATGTTTTCAAGTCTATTTCTGTTAATTATGATCATCATCTGCTTTCAGCTAAGAAAGACACAAGATTTAACATTACTGACCAATTAAAAAAAATAATAGCGCAATATGGACTAAATGAAAAGTCCATATTTTCATATGGACCTTTTTTCCAGCAGCGCTATTTGCAAAGCAACTCCAAGACGAACATGTTGAGTCACAATTATTGTATTTAAGTTGAATCTGTTGCACCATTTTATCCATTTAATTGATTTGTTTTATAATTAAATCGATACTTATTTCTTTATTTTACTTTGTATTGCCATTAGTGTATAATGGCAATACATTATACATTACCTGCTAAAATTATATTTTCAAAGAGTAATTTGAATCTGACAAATTAACCTCATCATATTGCATATTCTAAATTATTGAATATGACTGTATTAGATACAGAAAGTAATTCTAACGTTTTCCAACCATAAAGAGTTCTGATGCATTAATACGTTTAGGAGGCTGGAAGTCTGCTACAACTGCAGACCCACTTTTTAATGAACTGTTGGGTTTTTATGGAAATATGTCACTGAAAATTATATGAATGATTACATTTTTCATTTTGTGTGGTAACAATCTATGAATGGCCCAAAGGTGTAGAGCTACCTTTCAAATGTTTAGACCTTGAAAACAAGCAAAATGATGGCTCAGTTTGATCAAAATAAATACAAACTTTTTCTTTCAGGACATTTGATCTGACAAATGTTCTGACAAACTTTACTTTGAAGCAAAGCCTATTTGAAGGCTATGCTGCTTTCAAATAGGCAGCACAGCAAAATCCAAAATATTACCTTTTGGATTTTATGCAAAACAAAACACGCCATAAGTCAAACCTGAAGAGTTTCTTTAACCTTTAATCACTTTCAGGCAAAGTGAAGGTCAAGTAGAGCAGCTCAGGTGTAACTCCAGTGTTGAAAGCAGTCAATAGATTCTCCGGTGCAGGTCATTACCGCACATAATGAGACGATCATGCTCCATACAGCTCACCTCTAAAGCAAACATTCACACACTTTCCTTGACATGCACTTATAATAAAAGAGCCGTCTAAGCAGCAGTGGAGGCAGTTAAGTGTTTCTCTGAGGCGTTTAGGGACTTTCTGCCTCTTCTAGCTGTCAGAACCCAAACTGAATGACAGACGTTGATTTGCCATGGCTGTGCACACATACACACACATACACACTGTGTAACAAAAACACTCCTTCACATACACACTTATGGTTTCATAAAGCTGCGGGTAAAATATTCAGAGCTGCATTCACTTAAGGCAGCTCATCTGCCTCAAGACATTTACACCTCATTTTGCCAATTTAGTGTGGCAACCCTCCTCCAGCCTGACACACACATTGTATAAAGACACATAGAGAAAAGTAAAGCCACTTAATTCTTGCCTCAGTGTACTTGTTTTGTGCTAAAGTTCTCTGGAGCTGCACTTATTCAAACAATAATTGCCAAACAAAATGTTATTTATATGCTCCCATTTTTGTATATTTTTGGGGTCTAAAGCAGGGAATATTTTTTTGCTTGACTGGGTTCATGAGAGAAGAGCCAAGCGCTGATACAGGAACTCCCCCAATGAAGGGCATTATTTTGGTGATGAGCTACATTGTAGCCACAGCTGCCTTGTGGCAGTCTGATAGAATTGAAGCTACCTTTCACCAGGACCATCTGGCCCTCTGACCACTACAGCAGACAAGGGAGGTGGAGTGTCTTCCCCAAGGACACAATGACTGACACAGACAAAATAGGGATTTGAACCAGCCAGCTATAGCTACAGGACAGACTTCTACTTCCTGCCCCCCTGACTCTTAAAATAGGTTGTCAGAGACAACATTTTCTTGCATCAGTTTGTTAGAATGGTGGCGCATTCTACGAAGCCCCCGTAGAATGAGGAAAAAGAATTTTTTTTTTTTTCTTTTGCATTACCTCACAATAGGTTTTGTGTTCTCTCGCAATAATGTACTAATCAGTTCATGGGGCATAAATGAATACTGCAAGCCTTTCTTACAGTGGCAATCATACTTTCAGCTATTATATAAGGTTTTCATAAGAGTTAATAATAAACACGTTTTCACCGAGGCTATTTAAATGTGTATATATGAAATTTTAAAATGACATTTGTGATTGTATACAAAATAGACCAGCAAATATTGCAGAAAGCATATTGCAAGAAAACTTTTTTCCTCATGTTCCCTGGAGGAATCCGTACCATTCCTCCTGCTAAAAGGATTCATCTAGGGAGGAAACACTGTTCTTTACTGGAAACCCTTATTTTGCTGTATTGTCACCAAATTCATACTGGACTGCTTGCTGGAGCACCTCTGAAAGCGGTCCGGAGTATGAGTGGAGAAAGGACTTTGAGGATAATCTTGATTGCTTCAGTACTTTATTGTACTCACATTTAAACAGATAACTGTGTGTGTTTTCCTAGAAGAAATAATACATACAAAGAATCAATAAATCTTTATGAATAAACTAAACTTCAACCAGTTGTTTCTAAACAGAAACAAAGTTGACCGTCATAACAATCCTATTCTCGTCATGTCAAATTACCATTAATATAAACGTCATAGTACGTCCGGTGATGAACTTATTTTGAAAGTCTGAAACGCGACACTTCCGGCGCAAAAAAAAAACGGCTGCGGATATTGGGTTAAAAATGCAAATTAAACTACTTTTGATGCTTTACCGTGAAGCAGTTACAGTCTTTATTATGCCCCGAACCAAGTACCACACAAAGAAGTATACATGACCTGAATATGCTGTCATTAAACTTAGCGCGAACCAGTTAGCCAGGTGGCTAATCAACTGGCGTGCATCCAGAACAGACGTCGTCAGTAAAGTAAATAGAATTACTAATATTCACATAACTGAGACATGCAATAGACAGTCATCATAGCATGGAACAACATCAAAGTTGATACAACAAAAATACTCACTTGTCATTTATGTACAGATGAACTAAAATGAACGAGCTCCCCTGCAGTTCAACAACATCAACCACTACTTCCCTTTGACGTCCTTTACGTAGGAGGAGCCAATAAAATCAACGCTCACATAAACAAATTAACAACAATTAAAATATAATCAAACTATAACTGAACACTAAATCACAGACTTTGGAGCCTTTTCTACAGTATCTGAATTAGGTTTACCTTGCACATGTCTGTTTTTAGTTCTGCCAACTATTCTTTTCAATGGGACTAAGGTCAGGGCTGATAGCGTCTCTAAAACACTGACTTGTTTTTCTTAAGCCACCTTGTCAGTAATTTGGCTTTGGTGTGTTTAGGCATGCTGACATATTAGGATCGCAACTTGAAGCTAAAATATTGATAAGTGCACAAATAATACTAACTAATTGATAATCTTTAATTTCTTATTAATTTTTAAAAATCCACATAAGACTTTCTAATTTTGTGTCTGTATGCATGTTTGGTGTGTGTGTTTGGGGGTTGAGGAGACAATGAGGGGTAGTTAGTAGGATGATCTAACCTGAGGTGGTTCATTATGTTTTCATGCCTCATGGCAAAAACTTATTTTGCATTTTGAAAAAAAAATTATCATCAGAATCTTTGCTGTCAGACCCCCTTCACAAACTGTACACATGACAGCAGCCGATGCTATATATTGTAGTTATAAAGATCTTATCTACCGTTTTTTGAATGGCCAAAATTTAAAACTTCAGAGCCCTTGCCTCCTGCAAGCAAACCTTTCTCCATAGCCGAGGGTTCAGACCCTCTGTACGAAGTAAAGAATTGAACAATGGACAGGGTTTTACAAATCTAATATTTTATATGAGATGATTTAGAAATGATTTTGTGAATATTTGGTACCAGGAATTAACCGTATCCCAGGAGCTTGTTTTGCTTACAGCACTGTGTATTAACATAGCAAAGATGCTAATGTTCTAATTACCATTCAAAATTATTGCTAAAATGAAATCTTATGCATGTATTCTGTAACTAGCCTTTTTCTTAGTGCATTTATTTTACATGACAAACAGCTAATGCATATTTTATTTCTAGGTTCGCTCGACTCTAATAGAAGAAGATCGTAAAAAAGGAGCAAGACGTGTTTCCTGGCATATGAAAATCAAGATTGGTTTGCTGTCGATGCAGTATACAACATGTAGAAATAACAGTATAGGGTGTAAGCTTTAAATTCCTGACTCATGTATTCATATGTGGTTTCAGTTATCCCTAGAGGAAAACATTGACAGTTTGAAAACATTCAAATACTTGAAATGACTGAAGAAAAACTTCCAACACTTGAAAAATTAAGATTAAGCTATTTCTTCTGAAGTTCAACTTTTTTGTCAGATCCACCAGTCCTCCCTGCAACTAAAAGTCCCTGTCATGATATGTAGTTTTAAACTGGATCCAAATCCCTTGTAGATGAGGAAAGGGGAAAAAAAAGAAACACTTACAAAAATCATAGAGAACACAGGGAGCCAGAGTCAAACAAAATCAAGAATCCAAAACAAAAAGCCAGCAGGATAATCAGGGGAAGTAACAAGGTTTAACAGGAGGAACCATCAAGGAGAAATGAGAGAGAGGTGAATAAATACTGGGAGTGTGAATGCTGGAACAATAGACCTGGGGTGATGAGGGTGTGAGGAGAGAGAGCAGAAAGAAGACTGAGGAGGTATTCAGAAAAGCTGAATGTTGACAGTAAATAAGTAGATGTTTCAATTAACTATTAATGTCCACATTAATGCAACCAGATGATTGAACATTTGTATTATTTCTGCTCATATTTTGTTTTTATTCATTCATAAAAAGTGGAGAAAGTTTTGAAATCATTTATCATGGCCTTGTTTTATTGCAAAAACCTTGACAGAGCTAAGCTTTAAGTGCCGCTGTATAACTGTGATCTGCTGCCCTAAAGACAGACTTTCTAAGAATAATGCAAGCTTTGTGATTAATTAGTGGTTTGAACTTCGAAAGTATTTCAATATTTTAGCAATCCCTTAAAAAACTCACCTTATCTGACCGCTAATCTATAAATACTAGATAACTGGATGAGGAAAGAAGCAAAATTTGACCAATAAAAGGGGATTTACCCACTTTCACAACTAAAAAGTAGTGGAACTTTGTGATTTCAGGCAGACAAATGAACACACTGTGAAAATCAGTAGTCTATCTGTGCAGGAGATCAGTCAGACCAAACTACCCAGCAGACCCTGTAGCAGACCCTGTAGCAAGCCACTGACGCTCTGTGTGTTTATTTATTAGTTTCGGGGGTCGCTCCATCAGCTGCTCAGCCACCCGTAACATTGTATCAGGAGCCGGTGTGATGTGAAGGATGGGGACCAAAATGACGGAGAGGAGAACATGTAAAGGAGTCCACAGAGGGCAGGATAGTGATTTTACCTGTTGCACACACACAGGTTGTCAGGGAGACACAGCTTCACCGAATGACCTCAGGGTTTATGCAAAGCCGAATGCAAACACATCTAAAAGAGCTGTGTGTCTGTGGTTTTGTATTTATATCCCTACATGCCCAAACATGTTCGTTCACCCAAAGAGAATATTCAAACCTCCCTGTCACCACTGCCCGTCACAGAAGTGACAGACAATTTAAGAGTTGTTTGAGTTTCCGGCATTGCTTCCAGCTGTGTCATCACTTGGTTCATCTCGGTGTCATCATGCTTTGTCTCTCTATTCTACAACACTCACTATCATCGGCTTCCTTTTCCAGGAAATTTTAGGAAGGGAGCATTCAACAAACAGAGGACTGAAACTCAGACTCTGCATTTGCTCTGCCTTGATAAAAACCTAAAACAGTTCTGTATCAAATACTAAAGGAGGAAATAAAAATATATTTCCCCACTTTGAAAATAAATAAAAGTTTTTTGGGAAGAAGTGTTTAGTTTCAATTTCAGTCATAAAATTGGCAGAATTTCTGTAAATAGGAATTTTGCCCTGCTCACAATATTCCTGATACTTGCTTAAGGAAATATTTGAATGTGCCAACGTTTAGACAAGATGTTAACTCATAACTGGTAATCTTATAAAACACAACAAACTGCATAAGAAGATTCATTAAAGAGCAAAGAAAAAAAAAACCAACAACTTCAAACCCTTTTTTAACTGAGAAGCTTCACAATATGTAGCGATGGGGATTCTTCCTTACTAAAAAACTGTTAATAAAAGCCCCCCCAAAAAAACACTTAAGACAGAGACACCGGCCCAGAGGGTGGACTTATTCTGGTTGAAAACCTCTCTTTCTAGCCAATCCATTACCTCTCAGCATCAGATGAGCAGAAGACCTCCTGCATATGCTGGACTGGCTTCTGTCTGCAGGCAGGTTATGAAAGAAAATCTGTCAAGAAGCCTGAAACTGGAAGTTTGGAGGCTCATTCGGCAGCCTGTGGTGGTCCAAGCTGTCTCATCTGGCAACTATGATTTGATCTCCAAGTATTTCTTTCAGTGTTTCAAACAATATTACCCGGCACATCAAAGCTAAAGCATAATATAACAATGCTGTTTGCGGAGTAAAGACAGCCTGTCTGAAGCAATCTTCCACAGCAGTCGTCACAGTTCCGCTACAAATCATTATTGATCATTTCACATATTGATGATGTGGTTTGTTGGTGTTTTCAGTTGTCAGTGTGTTTCAGAGCAGATAAACTGCCTGCTGGCTTTTCTTTTCCTCCCTTCCCATTTTCCTTTTGATTTC
The DNA here is from genome assembly GCA_903066825.1 of Alfaro cultratus. Classification (NCBI taxonomy): domain Eukaryota; kingdom Metazoa; phylum Chordata; class Actinopteri; order Cyprinodontiformes; family Poeciliidae; genus Alfaro; species Alfaro cultratus. The sequence goes on from CAEFZX010018303.1 coordinate 79,088, forward strand.
TGACAACTAGAGCGCTGCTGTCCGACAAACAGATCAGATTCGTTATTCCCTGCTTCAGCTTTATCGGGAATCACGCAAACCTTTGGGGAAATTTTCTGTTCGCTCTCTAAAACCTAAAGAAGCCCAAGAAAGATGAAAAAACACAAAAAAAAAAGAGTCACAGATGTTGGGCTCCGTGTTAACAGCCGACCTCAATCCTCTAATTTAACCTCCAGAGATTAGGACCTCTAATCCAGAAACGGCAAAAAAAATAAAAAATAAAAAAAAGACTGAGAAATCAGTACAATAAGGATTTGTGTTGTATTAGTTATTCATTTTTGCCTTTTTATTCAAATATATTGTTTTTGAGAAGTGAAATCTCCTGTTTCCACCCATAAAACAGATTGAAGGGAAATTAAAATAAAGATGAGATGAAATGGAGGACGAGGAGTTGAGGTCAGCAAGGGGATTAAAGGAGTGAAACAGCTGTCTGCCGAACGCATAAACAAAACAGCTGAAAGCCGGCTAAAGTGCTGTATTTGAGGACTGAATCCTCCTTAAATGCTTCAAGCACGATCTGAACTACATGCTGAACTCACTTGTCCAACACATGAAAGATTTATAACAAAAAAACATCCTAAATATTTTAAACTGCTGCAAAGGAGTGCATCAGTTTGGCAAGGAAGCTGGACTTTGCCTTGCAGCAGATTGTTTGAGACATCAGCAACATCAGCATGGCTTCATGTAACTTATGGAGACTCTTACAACCCCTAAAATGAAGCAAATGAGACAGGCTTGCATCTCGGTTGGAATAACTGATCAGAAGTGGCTATTCAAGTCTGAATCTTGATCATTTTAATGATATGTGAAGGCATATTAAATAATATACTGTACATATATTTACATGAACAAATTAATAAATTTTTGAATACACCAATATCAGTGGAATATTTTAACAACTACTTAGAGACATGAAATGGGGGTGGGGAGAATATCAAATCATTTCAGAAAACAGGTCAAGAAAAGTTGACCTGTTGTTTTGAGTCTGACTCCATCAACTGCCCTGTTTCCTTCTCCTGTTCCCTGTTTTGTACCAGGTGACACACCTGGTCTCCACATCTGCCCCTATTAGACCTCATCTTCCTTTTTTGTTCTAGGATTTCATCTGTTTCTGTTGGATCTCCATCTCTTCATTTTTTGTAATATCAACTTTGGAGGTGTTTCATTAAATTGGTCTTAGGTTGATTAGCTTGACCTTATTGAGTTATTATACAAAGAAGATTGGGCAAAAGTTTCATTTTCCAGATGTGCAAAGCCGATAGAGGTAAACCCCAAAAGACTCGCATTCCCAGTTGAACCTATTTTGTCCCAGAAACTGTTTAACTGTTTAATGTTCTTGTCTTTTTCACTTTCTGCATCAGGTAGATCTTTCTAAAGAAGTGTTTAGAAATGTCTGTCAGATTTGTTGTTACACAAACACTTCAGAGACATGATGATAAAGTTAGAACTAAAAGCCGCAGTGAGACATCTTTATGTCTCATTTCTTATTACATTCTGCGCCTACATCTTACTCTAACATGATCCCACATTTATTGCATCCATTTAGTTTTATTTTACCTCCGGTTTGAACTTTGATTACATTGAACACAATTTAATGCAAAGTTTATTATTTCTATGTTTGTTCATATTAACATTTTTTTTTGTTAACTTTTGCCTCAATGTTTCATTTATCAGAAAAAACAAATTTTATATGTTGAGGGTTTATATTGTCATTTGATTTTTAAGGACTTTAATATTTATTTTTCCAATTCCTACATCTGGATGGAATTGCAGATGTAGGAGTATCCTCTCTGGATTGGAAGAAAAAGGAGTGGAAGAAAAAGGAGGAAGTGAAGAGACATTGAAGCAAGTAGTGGAGATGAGTGATGGAGATAGAGAGGAGGAATGAGAAGAAAGCAGATGAGAGTTTCCCATCCGAATGGACACATTGGATGATACAGGGGAGAAAATGGAGAGGGGAAGAAACGACAACATCTCCCTTCCTGCGTCCAACACCCTTATCTTCCCTCCACAGTCTAAGCGGAGGAAGGGGAGGCGACTCAAGGTGAAGTACGAGGAGGACATAATAAATAAAAACCGAAGGAGTAGAAGCCAGGTGCATGAGTAACAGGGAGGAAGAGATGAAAGGGGAGGAAAGAGGGAAAACTGCATGGAAGATAGGGAAAAGAGGGAGATAAAGGTGCCAGGGCAGCAAAAGAAAATGAGTAAATTATTAAAACAGGCAGTAAAAACAAAAAAAAGAGGGGAAAACTGAGAAAAGTGCAGGTCAAAAAAGGAAGAAAAGAGGAAAAATGGATGAAAGGAGAGAGTAAGAAGATAGAGGTATAAGAAACGAGGCACGTTGCCCAAAAAAAGATGGAAAAAGGAAGTCCCCTTCTGACTCCGTAAAACCTCTCTGAGCTCAGCCGACCGCTGCGTCATTTTCTGCCTCAGCGACGGGGAAGTTAACACACACACACAGATCCCAACACAAACTCAGTAGGATGCCCTCTGCCCTCGTCACGCTCTGTCCTGTTGGGTCCGGGGATTTTATGACTGGCAGGGATGTTAGTGTGCGCTTCTGCAGCTTTATTTATACATATGTGTATGTGAGAGTGTTAGTGTGTGTGTGTGTAAGGCAGACACATATAAAGTAGCAGCCCGAAGGTAAAAACAGACTTTTATGGCCGAAGTCGGCAGAGTGTGAAATGCTGCCAAGGAGACAAGGAGATATTTAAACTATGAGGGCAGTAAAGATAGGATGATTTTATTTTCAACACAAAAAAATTACGTAAAACCCGGAGCACGAAAAAAAAAAGGGAACTTAAACATTCTTTCGAGACTTTCAAGTACGAAACAAATTTTATGAAGTAAAATAAAAAAATGTTGGTTGTAGAGAAAATCGACTGAATCAGTTTCTATCTGCCTTTATTGTTACTGTTAGTACATTCATATAATTAAATTTGAGTTTTCCCTTTGTTTCAACAATATGAATGGCCTTCTTTGCAGAAGCTGCCAAAAAATCTGCAAAATTAGTTTGTGAACACAAAAAAATGTGTTCATGCATTGAAACAGCTTTGAAGGAACTTCAAGAAGCTGTTGTTAAACATAATCAGTTTTTAACACTGGTGCACCAGTAAGTATAAATGTTTAGAAATGTATTAAAGTTACAGGCATCCATTTGTTTTACTTCATCTGTCCTGCCCATTGTTGGCATCCAAAACTTAACTTTTATTTTCAGTAACTGGTTATCTTCAAGGTACTTGGTTAGATATGAAAAAGTGTCTTGTCATAGATGGATGACCCCAAAATGTCCATTTAAGATAAATTCTGAAAACCATCTTTCTGTTATTAAGATCTGCATAAAACAACAAACATGCTGCTAAATCCTCTTATAAATCAGGTCAGACATTAAGACTTCTTCCACACATCCACCTTCTAAGCAACAAACAGAAACTTCTGAACACGTGAAACAAACAACTTCCGTAAATACCCAGCTGTTTTTGAAAAAAAAAAAAAAAAGAATAACAACCCGAAACACAAACAGGAAGCTGTGAGCTGCAGGTGATTATGTTCTTTATGTTCCTCTTCCTGATTGATTGAGTCATGTTTGTCTCTCAGTCTCTCTCCGGTTGCTGTCACTTTGCTCGCCGTCACCTGTCAGTCAGGAAGGAGACGGGGGCGGTTGCCGCGGTGACTGCGAGTGACTGTACACTTGGCAGAAGGTCCTCAAACACACTACGTCTCCAAGACTCTCCAGAGACTTGATGGTGACAGTCCTGACTGTCAGTTAGCATCTTCTGCGAATTACTGCGCTCTGTTCCTGAACATGCTGAGCTGCACTGACACTGATGCTGCTGCTACTGGGACTAGAACCAGTACTGTTACGATACAATAAGCACGGTAATCTTTAGAAAATTAAATATTGTGCAAAAACCAGTAATATCAAGAATATCTATAGACGTAACCACATTTAGCAATGAGATTTAAAGCAGGTCTGCTATAGGTATTGATAGCTTATTTACTGTGAAGAAATTTAAGTAAATACCCCAAAATATATATATATATATATATATTTTTTTTTTTTTCTTTTTACATTTGCAGTTCAGATGAAAAAAAAAAAAATCCCAAAAGCAGATTTTAAGCCACCCTGCAGAGGAAGGTAATTTCAGGTGCTCAATAGCAAATCTTTTCATTCATAATCCACATTCTATAATCACAGGTGAGAACTGGAACATAAACAGGTCAGAAAATCAAGAGCTTTGCTTTTTGTCCCAGTTATTTTCTCACCAAGGCAGACTGGAGCAACCCCCACACTACTGCAAAGAAAGATCTGATCTATCTATCCCTCTCCAACTCTATCTTGCCATCACTCAGGAACACTGTACCGTAAAGCAACTCAGCTCGTCCTCCATCTGTCCAACCACATTCCTAAACTACAACCTACAGAAGCACAAAGTGAAAGAAGTTCAGAGGTAAAAACTGAAAGATAACCATCTAGCCACCTATGTCCATCCATCAATGATGAACCGTTTCTCATCTGCGTAGATGGTGTAGCCCTGACCTGCTCCCTGCACTGCCTCCTATCAGGAGGTGGCAGATAGATGTTTTGCTCGCTATTTCACTGTGAGCTTTTTGAGCACAAAAACAGGAGTCCCAAGACAAACCACCCAGCTTCTGTGCTTTTCCTCTGATTGTGCAGTAGAATCAGTCAGCACCCTGAATATCAGCAGTCTCAGTCAACGCCTTACCCTTTTGATAAATCCCTTGTCAGGCCCGCATAAAGAACTAAATCAACAAGCGTAAACCTGTGTAGCACCCACTGAAATAGCAGCATATTTTTAGTTCTCACTGAAGCTTTACTCTGAGGATTCTTATTTTTATCATATTTTCAGTTCTCCAGAAGAGCCATACTTAATTTTTTTTCTTCCTCAACTCCCCCTATATAGAAAAGCAGAATCTGTGTGTTTCATAATTAATCCCTTTCCAATTACTTTATATAAATAATATATTTAATAAAAACTGTATTTTGGCTGAGCTCTTACCTTTGAACTTCTTGCAAAGATATTGAAATATTTAAAAGCTTCTCATGGCTAATATCCGTGATATATGTGACTTTTAGCCATGTTTTATTATTTTTAGAGGTATTTGTGGTCATATGCAGTTTATTCTGTTTATGATGATCTTTGCACACGCCTGAGATCATATGTTATGTCCAAAAAGGGCACAACATATTTGAGGACACAGGCATAAATGAGGGTTCATACAAATAATTTTATTTTTAAACTTTTTAACTTTTCTTTTGGTTCAACTGCTTTGATTTTCTGTGGAGAAAAAAAAGAGAGACAGTTAAATACCCTCAGTTTGCCGTGTCCCAAAAAAGAGAGGAACAAACAAAACCCAAAAAGTATTAAAAGAAAGTAGGGCCTGGTGAGCTGATCAAAAAGAACAAAACAGTACAGCAGGGGGCCAACCGTACACAGGGCCGTCGAAGCCCCGACTAGTACCGGACTAAAGCAAGAAAAAAGAAATAAGAATATATTGCAAAGAAAGAATCGAAAACAGGACAACCGGTCCCAGCAGGCCAAAATCACAACAAAAACAGCAAACAAAGAAAAGCTAACAAAAATACCGCATGGCAGGCTGGAGACGTCAACAGCGGCCTACAGCGAGCGGAAGGGTGGATCTCCACCATGTCGAAACCCAGCCTCTTTATAGGCGGACCAACAGCGCCACAAATGAACAAAATCAAATTAATTACGAAAAAAGGAATTATCCAAACTCCAAAATATATTTAAAAAAGTCATTCAACTAAAGTCAATACACAAAACAATCTAGAAAAATAAATAGAAAGAACTGTAATGTGCCCAAAGCACATAACATGTTAACAATTGTTATTTTGTGCAAATGTTTTACAGTATGTGGAACAACAATATTCCATTTCAACTAAATTGAACAGGACCTAATGAAATCTAATTTAATTAAAGTGACTTGAATTAAATTAAATTGAAACTAATTAAACTGAGATGAATTGAACCTGCTTTGAACTGCATTGAAATATACAAAGTTCAAATAACTTTGATTAAACTTACTTAAATTACATTAATTGTAACTAAATGCAGTCAAACTGAATTGAATTCAGCTGAACAGAACAGACTTGCAGGCTGGATATACATACAGCTGTGCTCAGTCCTTGTGTCAATGAGTACTGTATGAACAGATGTCACCTGTTAAATCAGATATGTGTCATAAATTTTAATGTTGGTGCTGTAAAGACAGACATTTTAATTAGAATATGTTGTCAGCCAACCACAGAACCAGAATCATGCTATACATCACCTGACACTTGGGCAGAAGTGAACATTTTGAACTCAGCTACATAATCTGCCCTCCTCTTCAATTCTTTATCAATACTGTCATACTGTTAGTGCATTGACGGTTGATCAGCGGCTGAACTGACAACCTGTCATGGTGGAGTCCAAGTGTGTGTTTTGCTGCACACTGATGGAGTTCAGCAGCATGGCGCACAGAACAGCTGTACAACATGCAACCTCTGACCCTGCCTACAGGTATGTGAGTGTGTGCAGGGCAGCAACCTCCTGCTCTCTGCAGTTACACCACCTGCTCCCATGCACAGCCAACGTGCATGTTAATACGCTCACTTCTTCATCATCTCCCCCTCGTTTCTTCCTCTTTTCTGAACCCAGTCTCCATGTGTTTGCTGTCGCCTGGTTTGTTCATTCCTCTGCGTGTGTGCGCGGAGCCTCGGGCGGCTTTCCGTTCCACTTCACTTGTGTTTTTTGGAGCAGGTGGCATTTCAACACAGACACAACGATAAGTATAAATTGAACATGCACCCAAAATAAAATCACGTTTCCTACATTTTGTTTGTTTTCTTGGCTCCACGCGAGATGCGCAGAAACGAGGTGATCGCCTTGTTGAGTCATTTAAGTGGCCCAAGAACAATCGACGCCCTGAGGGAAAGACGATAGACAGACGGACGAGTGGATGGAAAAGCTAGATATCAGCTCCCGCAGGAAAATTTGCTAAAAGAAAACCCAAGATTATTCTCCTGCCTGACTTCTTCTTTGTTTCCTGATCTTTGTGTCACCACATATGTGTTCTGAGGAACAACATTTAAAAAAATCAGGGTCCGGAAGTGTTTATGGCCATCGTTGCGTCAGTGGCTGTAGCTAAATCAAACAAATGGTTGCTCTGAATCTCGGCTCGGAGGGTTTTTAAGCCTGTAAAATGAAGAGAGTCTATTCTTGGAATCTGTTGTTGGATTAGGAAATAAGCCCCTTCTCACAGAGCTAGAAAAGCAGAGTAGTTACACAATTATGTTACATTACTGCAATCATTTATTTAATTTTAGTGAGGCTTTAAATTCAGCCTGTAGAAAATTAATATTTATTTCTAAGAGGGAGGTTTTGATTGCTTTTGCTCTGTTTTACTTTGTGGTGACATTTTAGTTTATTATTGTTTGACAATGTAATTCATATTTAGATGTATTTCATCTGCTTCACAAACACAAGTATTTTTTTATTTAATTTTTTTGCTTTTTTTTTACTCCATTGGACACAAACATTGCTCTTGTAAAGATAGAAATAAAAGCGGACAATATTTATCAACATACTTTTTTAAACATGACTACCATGAATAATCTCAGTTATTCATATATGCATATATTACATATATGCATTACAGATGCATATATGAACTGTCTGAAATTTCAATCCATGAAATGACAATTATAGCCTTTAAATTACATAAATAAATATGAATTCTTCATAAGATTCTATTTGTGTCCTTTGAACAAATGAATTGGGCCACCTATATACACAAAACAATGCTATTTTTAATATTTCCAGAGAAATACGTAAAAATATTTTTAGTTTTTATGACTGCAATTATTCACCTTAGACCTCAACATAATAACAGATATTCCTGAATTTGGCTAACTTTTGAAACATGCCAGCTGAAGGTATGTAATTAACTTTGTTTAATTATTATTTTGTAATATCCAGACTGGGGTTGTCTAAATTCTTATTAATTTATACAAATTAATCTTTTTTTTTTTTTTTTTTTTTTTTTTTATAATGTGTGTAATTAGTTTTATGCACAGCACAGTAGTTTAAAAAAAACAACAACAAAAGGGGAAAAAAAATGTCTTATGGAAATAAAATTGTTCAGTTTAGTTTAAAAAGCATATAAAAACTATCATGTTGTGTTAGTTTGAGGATGGAACAAAATGTCGACAGGGGCTGGGAGCATGGATCATGTAGACAGTTTTCATAAAAAAATTATAATAATAATAAAAAAACATCCCAAAAAACACAGGAAGCAAAGGGAGCCAGAGCAGAACAAAAAAACAACAACAACAACAACATAAAACCAAAGGAATAAGCCAGGAGGAGATATGGGGAAGAAATGAGGAGAACCAGCAAGGAATTTCAGCAAGAGAAGGGTTTAAATACTGTGAGGGTGAATGCTGGAACAAAAGACCTGGACTGATAAATTAGTCAAATTTATAATATAATATGAGTAGAATTACTAAATTCTACTCCTTTAAAAGCAACTAATGGCCTACCAGATAAACAAACTGGATTACGTCTGTTGATTGTCGTTGCAAAGTAAATGAGGCACTGAAACTTCAACATGCAGCAATGTGGGCGGCATCACACAATGAAAACACATGACAACAGGACAGATGATTTCTCACTACTGACTGACGGTACATTAACAAAAATAACAAGGAACTCTGCAAATGTCTTCATCAGTCAAAATGACATTTCCGAGGTTTGTTTGTGATCTCTGCACCTGACAGGATTCCTGTCTCAGACGTCTGCACAAACAACACTGCTCATCTTGCTCCCATTAAGCTGGAAGAGGCGCAGCAGCTGAGCTCCTCCAAAGACACCTGTGAGTCAGGTGAGATGAGCTTTAAAGTCACAGCTGGTTGTTTCACTTAATTATTTTGCGAAGGTGTTTTTCCAACTGTTAGACACGCATCGACTGTTTTATGTACGAACCCAAACACACACTCAGCTAATAGTGAGCTAGAGTTAAGAGTATCACAATGTGCTGAGTGATGGCAAAAGTTAGGAATGTGTACGTTATATGGAACGTAATGTTAGTCTCTGATGGTGTGAGTGGGTCACAAAGGCTTCTTTGTTGTTCTGCACCCTCCTTCTCCTTCTTCTCACTGTAGGTATTCTGAGATCTGTCATCGTCTTTTACCTGTTCTAACCTGTGAAGAAAGCCAAGCTTCTTGAGCTTAAATATCTGTAAGTTTACAAACAAACAATACTAACAAATCTCAAATTTTAATGAATTAAAGAACTTTAACTGCTTTAAATATTTATTACATAGTTTAAAGCTGGTTCTCTGTATTTGTGGACAAGATAAACAATGTCATTGATTATTTTAAAAAAATAACTTACTTGAATTATAATAAATTCTGTTCAAATTTGTGCCTAGTTTTGTTGTTTTAAAAAAAATACCTGTGTTCATACAAAAAAAATCTTGCTTTCCAGAATACATCATGTATGTTGAACAAAATTCTTGAAAAAAAATTAAAACTACAAATGATATATATTTATATATGTTTTTTTTTACTTTTAAATATTTACTCAATATTGAACTTGAATTAAGAATAACACTGTGGAATTGTTTAAATTCAGTTTTATCAGTTATTTGAAGCAAAAGATTTACCCCTAGTAGTCATAAAATATTCATTTTAGCTATTTTGACGTATTGTCCTGGTGTACAATAACAAAACAAACAAAAAACATGAACATTTGCCATTTGGGAGAATCTTATTTATAGTTAGATTACCTCTGAAAAGAACTCATAAAACCAGTTTCCAATTAAGTCAAATTTCTGGTAGAGTTAGTCTCTTACAAATGTGTTAGTCTCCTAGAACTAAGCTCCTTTAAAATTTAGTGATGCATTCAAATTCCATCCCATCACACACCAGTTTCTGGAAACTCTTCTCCTACACAGGCTTAACTTGAAACTCCACCAAACCTCAATGAGTTATCCACAAATGGAGAAAACAAGGGAAAGTGGTGAGTCTTCCCAGGAATTGCCGGACTATCAAGGACAAACTACCGACTCACTACTGCCAACCAAAACCAACGCAGAGGCCTCTCTGAGATTTGTCACAAAGACATCTTCAGAATCCCAAGCTTTCTGCACAATCAATCTCTATGGGATTAGAGGATGAACAGGTCAAGGGGGGAAAACGTCCATATGGTTTGCTCAGTTTTTTTTACCCCCTCCTTAATAAACAAAACTACTTCTTGCTCTTACTCTGGTTGTACTTGAAATATTTTTTATGTGTCTGTGAAATGGAAAAAAGCACTGCAACACCACAGGCAGACTAAGCATATGTACTGAAAACTGTCTTAAGCACTAGATGACTTAATAAAACTAAAGTAGAATTGGAGACATATCATTATTGAAAGTGTCATGGCATACATTTTTTACAGAGATTTGTAGTTGTATACATACCTAGAATAGATGTGAACCACTGATATATGACCAAGAGGATAATGTGGCATTATCCCGTCTTTACAATATGACTGATGGGTAACAGTCTGTTCTTACTCTACTGGATTTTAGCTGCCGCTGTTAAATTACTGTAATTTTCTCAGAGGGGTGGGATGCAAAGCTCCTAGTTGTTTGCCGATGGTTGCCACTGTCAATCCATATCCTGACATCAGACTACCGCAAAGACAAACAGGAAGTCCTCTATCAGTCAAAGTGTGGGGACACATGTTTGTGATTATAATCACCTGTTTCAAATCAACAATCACCTAATAGACTGTAACTGCAGCCCAGCAAATGGGTTACGAGCGTTTAGTGTTGCATTAACACATAGAGCGAGATGGAAACCAGATTTCCAGTTTGGTTTCTGGGTGTGTCAGGATCCTCGTAATTGCAGCTGACTGAAACTGGAGATTGAGGGAAGGGGCCTGTTATGGTTTAAGGAGGTTTGTCTTTTCGCAACACATCTCAAGAAGAGGTCATTGTTTTTAAGCTGTTGGCCAATGCACCCCTGACTTTTTGGGTTTGGCTCTTTGCAGATAGGAATTTAGTTGTTTTTTTCTTTTTCAAACATTAGGGTCTCAACGTGTACGGCAATTTCCAAAAATCTGTATAATTTTGAAAATCTGTTCTCACAAGGAAACCCAAAGAGAAATATTTGTTCTTTGGTATACGATGTTTTCATATTTGAGTTTGTGAACCAAAGAGGTCGTCTGCTCTGGCATGAGAAAACAACCTTAAGAGGATGTGGTTTTTAGATTGAAAGCAGCTGTTAGTGGCGACGATGCAGATGAGCAATAAAAACAGTTGAGGAAGTTTGGTCTCTTTAGCAATTCATTAGACGTCAATTTAGCTTTACTGTAATTCAGTGTAATTTCAGTAGTTTATAAAGCTGTTGTTGGCAGAAACTGACCAAAAATGCTGTGTTCACATTTTTTTATGTTACAGTCACAAACTTTAATGTTTTTATTGAGCCCTTATGTAATAAAGGTTGCATACTTATGAGTTGGAATGAAAAGGATACATGTTCTTTCATCCCTCCCCCCAAAACAAACCATAAAAACTGTGAAAGCCCTGTGTTCATTTGTAGTCGGCCCTCCTGAGAAAAAAAAAAAAAGAAAAACTCACTATAATCATATTTTACTCAAACTACAGTTGCAAGTAAACTTCAACCATCTCAACATATGATCAGCAACAGATCAAGGTCAGTCAGACTGGATGGAGAACATCTCTAAACATCACCTTTCAAGTCTTGTCTCAGATTCTCCACTGCATTTTTAGCTGGTCTGGTCAGCTTTCCTGTCCATGCTCATGAAACATAGTACTGTCCTTTTAAGCAACTTGACGGTGGGAGAAAACATTCAGGCTAAGCGAATCTCTCATTAAACAACATTAGAGAAGAATGTATATCTGGACGGTAGCAGCCTCCCATTCTTCTCCAAACAGTTGATACTGGAGAGATATGCTGGATAAACCACAAAAACAGATCTTGCTCTCAAAGAGAGCAGACATGATAGTTTTCTGAGCTCTTATTATGGTGTTTATGGCTTCTTATCAAGTGTTTGACTGTGTCAGGGCTTGAAATGTTTGAGTTAATGACAATTCAGTCTGGAAATGTCCATGTGAGGTTAATTCTGAAAAGTAATGAAGCAAATGTTTACAATCACCTGCTAGGTAACAGAGACTGAAATACCTAGTCTCTATTACCTTGCAGAGACCACATACAAGACTACATGCCATATAGCACACCGTGGTCGTGTGCTATATGCACCCCATGCAGCACACCACAATATGGTGTGCCACAATGTGGTGTGCTACATTGCATGAAATGTGTCAGTATGTGGGAGATGGAAACAAATGCTTAGCTCGGAGCTTCTACTAACTGAATGACAGGCAAACACACTTTCCAACACACACGCTCATCATCTAAAGGGTAGAGCTTGCCACAGAAGAAGAGATTGTGTTGGGTTGGATGAAAAAAGTAGCATGAGAAAGGAAGCGAGGTCGGTCAGCACACACATATATAGTCCAACGTGTTGCCATAGAAACGGACCAATCATAAAGCGTAACTAGGGAGCATGACGCCGTCTAACTGCTAATATGGAGTGCAGACGGAAGGAGGGGCCGCGGAGCGTGTTATTAACCTTTGACCTCCTCAATCCCAGCTGCTAAATAGCTGTTCTTGAGTGATATTTGACCCCACTGACCTCCACCGGCAGGTCCGGCACCTGCTCGGGGATGTTTTCGTCTCAGGTCTGTTTAAAACCGAGCGCGGAGTCCAAAGAGACTTTGTGTGCAAAAGCAACGTGCCAGGTGTGGGTTAACAGTGACAGACACAAAGGCTCAACAGTGTGTTCATGGAGAGAAAACATACTCAGCTGGTTTTGGGCAGCTTTTGGCAGCTTGCTTTGCTTTTAACATTTGCACATAAGGTGCAGCTTTACTCTTTCTCAGGCCGGTTTGTCTGCTTAACAGTTTGACATCAAACTGTCACAACCTGAACAATAAACATGCTCCTCTCACAGTAGGGTTACGTCTACATTTATGGGAATCCCATAAAATTGCATGTGCCAGGTAATAAACTCATAATTGAGACAATCCACATGGAATTGTTGATCATTAAAAACAAAACATATATCAAGAAAAAAAAATCATCATTTTATTAGCTCTAATTTCTGGAAACGGTTCAGAACTAAAACTTTTGTGAGAATCTGGGAGCCCTTATAACAGTTTAACATTTCTTCAAATTCTAAAAAAACGGTTACATTTATATTTGAGGGTTTATTTTTTTTATTAATTATCAAACGTTAAGTGTTTTATGTGTTCCTGAATAGTTTGGAAAAGAATAAGCATAGAAGACATAGAAAATAAAGAACGAGGGTCAGGCACAGTAGATCATACCCCTCCCTCTCGCTCTATACTCAGTATTGTCCTTTTGTCACACAGACTCAATGGGTGTCCTTCATCGGAGCGTCTGTCGAACTTCCTTGCTGTTTTACTGTTTTTCTAATTACAGTTGTCTCTGTATTCACCCTTCTTTAGGGTGCAAGGTCCTAAAAGTTGTATATTTCTTGCAGGTTCCATTTTCCATCTCTCTGCTTTAGTTAAATTATTTGGTAACCCACAGGTAGATCTGTCTATCCTTAACAGAAAACACATATAAAAAGGCCCTCAAGCTGAATTTCTAACAACTAGATCACGTTATCTCAGGGTTTAAGACTGGACATGCAATGTTTAAGCTGGGTTCTATAAAAGGTAGCTTGATTGACACAATGTGTATGTTGTTTCAGATTAAACAGAATTAATATGGCTGGTCTGGAAGCCTGACGTATGGGTGGTAAATATTCTTGAAGACGGATGTTTTAACTTAGTTCATATTCCAAAATATATTGCCAGGTTTTAAGACAATTTCAACTGTGTTTTTCTTTAACATACTGGAACATGTTATGTTATTCCCAGCTTGAAGGACTGATGTCTGAGACAGATCTAGTGCAAGAAAAATAAATAATGGAATTGATTGTTGGGATCAGCTGTGCAAAACGTTCTAGAACAGTAATCATGTCCATCCCTTCTGATAATATATTCAGTATAAAAAGCACTTTTTTTAAGCAATCGGAAAAAAAGATTCAGATTCATATTGAAGTGAAAAAAAAGAACAGTCTTGAAACACAAATGTTGTCCACACTCGAGTTCTTTCTTTCTAAAATGTTCCAATTCTGGTTCTAGTCTTTTTTATTATTATTTTCAAAATTTTATCCTTTGCCATCCGGACTTAAATTTAATTCCAGATTTTCAGATGTAAAGCAAAAAGTTTTAAGTATTTTTGTCCAAAAATCTCTTGTCAAGATTTTAGGGTTTAGCATAATTATCCTCCAAGCATAAAATCTCCTTAAAAACTCTCCCCTAAACCATTACAAGTGATCCAGACACAGCCACCCATGACACACATTAGAGTTCCAGTCTGTACGTCGGTAGGCAGCAGGCTTTCAGTCACTAACTCAGAAACTAGAATATTTAAAGCTGCAGTATGCGGAATAACTTTTACAAAATATGTTTTTTACATATTTGTTAAAACTGTCACTATGTTGTGAACGTGTGAGACAGCTAATTATCTGGAGATGATGCAAAGAAGGATTATTCATAAAATCAAGAAAACTATGGAGAATCCTGACCATCCTCTTCTTGAGAATGTCTTAGGGAAACAAAGTGGCTCCTAATGCCATTTCTGTCAATTCAGCTCGTGCTGCTAAATGTGCTAAATGGCGGTGAGACAACTTACCGTTACAGGACAACGGCTTATCTGCTGTCTTCGGAGGCCATGCTAAATAGCATGAGCATTCATTACAAGCTTCATTTTGGTGAAATAGCTGTAGCTTAGCAGAGCGCAAGGGGAAGGGGTGAGCAGCACATGCACGTGAGTGAGTCACATCACTAAGCCCCACTTCCTAGCGCTGATTGTTTTTTTCTGACCAACCAGCATATTTCTGGAGATGACTGTAGAACCACAGGGAGAGGGCAGAGGAGCTTGACTTTTTTTTTTTTTTTTTTTTTACAGATTATCTGCTTCATATTCTACTGACAGTTTTAACAACTATGTTAAACACTTTTTTTTTCATAAAATACATACTGCATCTATAAGACTTCATTGTTTTTTGTTTTTTTTAAAAAAAAACATTTTTCCAGCACAGTAAAAGCTATATATTTATTAATTTTTTTATTAAAATGAGTAGTTCATGACACTATGTCAACCATCATTATTTATACTGTTTTCGCCGTAAATATTTAATTACGTCATTATTTTCACATAACGATTATGCTTTATTAGATTTTTTTAAGTCTAGTGTCTGGATAAATTTAGATGTTGAATTTAGCTAATTTAGTCTAAATATCTTAACAATCATTATAGTAAACTACTAATATTGTCAACTTACTTTCATGACTTAATGTTTTACAATGACTATTTCCTAATGCTGAGATTAGTAGATTTTCAATTTACTTTGAAAATTGTATTATACCGTATGAAAGTTGTTGTTTTTTTTTTTTTTAAATTGTCACAAGCACTGTCTTTCTGTCTAATACACAATTTCCTTTTATCTCTGAAGTCAGACTTACAGATTCTTGTGATTTCTTATGAACTACAAGGGAAAAACATGTTTTACTGTATATGGCAGTAGTAGTTTTAAGACCAAGATAGAATGAACAAAGGAGAAAATTATAACCATGCATCAAAGTATATTTCATCTAGCCTTCATCACACGTTTCCTGAAAAATGTACATTCAGGTAGATGTTGTGAGTTGAAAATGGCAGAGTCCTATTTTTTTATTGCATTTATTTTACAGAGAAAAAGATTTTTAAAAATTTTACTGGTCGATCAAGAAAAAAACTGCCACATTATTCAGAGATATATACTCTGAATTATGGAATCAAGAGGACGTTCTACAAAAAACAAATATTGTTTTGTGCCTTATTGTTTTTCCATAAATTTTATGATTTGGAAACTTCTACAAGTGAATTCCAAACTAAACATATTTGCACCAAATATCTTTTCTCTCCATGTGTGAAGGATGGAGGTGACAATGGAATACTGTACCTTTCCCAGCAATCTGTTCCCTGTTTCGTCCAGCCCACCTCAAGAACCCAGTGAATGCACAAAGAGCGTCACAGTAATGTTTTAGCAACATGTTTATTGAAATAAAATCTTCTTTTAGCTGTAAAAAACATCAAAAAACACTGTACAAATGTGTGAAACTGCCAAGACTGACCAAACAGGAAGCAGATCCGTGGCCTCAGGTCCATATATGCTGTACTTGACTGTGAAATGGTGATGATAATGAAAACGTGTGTGTGTGTGTGTGTGTGTGTGTGTGTGTGTGTGTGTGTGTGTCTACATGTGAGTCTTTGGTTTGGGTCTTCACACGGTGAACAGAAATCTTTAAGAAGCAGGGAGGAAGAATGACACGCCCTGGTTAGGCTCACACACATCACCACAGTTATGTTGCAACAAAAAACAAACAGCAGATGAAAGAGCACATACAAACAAAACAAAAAAAAAACCCTAAAAAACATTTGACACATCTTTCACATGTATGTACAGTCTGAACATGTCCATGACAACTTAATTTGATTGTCTCCGAGGGTTTTGAACAGTGCATGTGACAGTTTCAGTTCTAACAGCAGCCAAGTCCATCAAAGTGAAATCGCAGAAGTGAAATCAGAGTGCTCGTCACAGCCACGCTGTTTGACCACCATCTCACCCCTCAGTTTTTTCTATTACATTAAATAGAAAAGAGCAAGGCACTCTGGGTAAAGAAAAGGCGCAAGTGAGCGCCTGGAAAATTACCTGCCATTAATCTGTGCAAACAATTGACTTTTTAGCCCCACTGATTAGGAACATGGCAAAATTAAAAGTTGTATTTCAACCAACTTGACAGGAAGTGTGGAGGTTAAGAAATGGTTGCATTATGTCTTCATGTACCTTTTCCTTCATGCTTTCTTAGCCTTATGCAACTCTACATCCCCATCCTCATCTTTCTTGCGCCACTTTCTATTCTGTTTTCACTGTCTGGCTCCCTGACTGAGCTAAAATTACCTTAAATTGGTCTGAACTGGATGGAAACACTCTAAAGTGCTCCTCCGCCTGCAGAGCTCCTGGCCAGAGAAAGCCAAGAATCAATTAGAAAAAAAAAAAAATCTAAAAATTCACAGTCACTCTGTCACACTTCAATAAACTGATCCAGCCATAAGGAGCAGCTATAAACTTAGAGAGTTTAAACTTAAACAACTGGCTCTTTTGAAATAATAAAAACAACAACTAAATAATAAAAATAACATAAAACAAAATCAGACTTAATAAGGTTGTCAGCGTGAATGAAGCTCAAAGGAAGAACTTCAAATTCAGTTTACACAGAACAAGGGAAAGAACCAACCTTCATTTAACCTTTTGCAAAAACAAGAAGCTAAACACAAAATAATATAAATTAAAAACACAAAGGACCCCAGGATGGACTGACATGAGATTTCCAATATCCAAAGTTGAACCAATAAGCTAGATTTATTCTTGGATTGTAAATTAAGAAATCAGGCCCCAGCTACACTACTCCAGATATTTCTCAAACTGATATTTTTGCCTCCTCATTTCTAAAATGGTCTGCAGGATTGCAGCCAGAAATGAAGTAACATCTAGGCTAGATCTTTACATTCAAAAGAAGACTCTGTAAGTTAAAGCAGTGCTTGGCTAGAAAAAAAATCTGTTTTCTGTGACAACAGTTCACCTTTCCACTTAATTATTGATTTATTTAGCTTAGTTTTGACATTAATCGAAACTGACTTAGCAGAAAAAGAAACCTAAGGGGGGAAAAAAAACAATGCTTCACTACTGTGGGCAAGTACAAGCTATGTCTGCTTGTTCATGTTTTTGTTTACACATTTACACCACAAATGCAGGTTTTAAAAAAACTTTGGAAATTTCTGGTTTGTCACCTCTAGCTTTTTTGCTAAATATCTGGATTAGTGTGGACAGGGCCTGGCACTAACAGATGCGTAATGCAGATATTCATGAATTAAACATTTGTGTGGAAAACAAAAAGGAAAACTTATGAACCCTGTTTAAAGTCCGTTTTAGGGAGGTTTAGTCACCAGATCAGGAAGACCATATTTATGGTATGCTTCATATTTTGTACTGTCCATACTGAAGTGAAAAGCAAAAACTGAACAGAAAGGACATTGTGAACAGAATGAAACTCAAAATAAAATGAATAAAAGCCATCTGAAAAAGGGGTGCTGTGCAAGGGAATCAGTGCGGCTTTGGTGGATAAACACTGGCAGCAGTGCCATGTAAGTTCCAGCGTGTCTACCACACACGGTTGGTCCAATAGATGTTCTCCCTGGGGTACATATTTGCGTAGTCGCCTACCTGTTTGTTGTTGTATTTGGGTGGGTTGGCCTTGTAGCTGTAATCCGAATATTGATCCGAGCCCGTGGAGTTGTTGTCGCCCGTCCCTACGAAGGTGTTGGTTGCAGGGAGGTCCTGAACAGCCTGGTGTTTCTTGGAGGCAGAGGGTGACTGTGGTTGCAGCTGGATAGATGGCAAAGGAGAGTTGGACCTATAGTGACGGCCCAGGTCGGGGCTTCCTGGTGGATAGTTAAGGGGCAGATGGATTCTGGGACTGTCATTAACGTCATTAATAAGGTTGAACTTCAGACCTTTCTGCAGACTCGCCTCCTCATCCTCTTCCAGTGGTTTGGTGGGTTTTGGAGCTCTGGGCTTTTTGCTCTTTTTTCCTTTGCCATTTTTGGGTCCCTGCTTGGGAGCATAAAGATCTTTACTCTCCTTTTTGCCAGCTTGGTAACCGCTTTTAGTATCTTTCTGCAGATGGTGTCTGATGACCACCACAGCTACAATGACCAAAATAACAACAGCAACACCTGCAAGGACAGCATATAAAATGTTGGTTTGCTGACTGTAGGCATAGTTAGGGTCTCCTGCTATGTCTCTGTCCAGAGGTGTGTAAAGACTGTGACCCACAAGTGCCTCAATGAGGGACACATTAGATTTGGTTTCATTTACAAACACATGAACTAAGGCTGTGGTGTGGCGAGCAGGTTTGCCTCGATCACTGACCTTCACGACAAGCCGGTGAAGCCCATTGTGCTTGCCAGAGAATGCTTGTGCCAGTGTGATTTCCCCACTGGTGGGCGAGATTTGAAAAAGACCATAAGGGTTTCCTCCGGTGATTGAATAATACAGCTCTGCATTGAGCCCAGAGTCAATGTCCTCAGCCTCAACCACTTCCACTCTTGTTTCTGGAGGTGTGACAGGTGTTAGATAAGTGTAGGAGGAGTTGGATGGTTTGGTGACATAGGGGGCATTATCATTCTCATCCAGTACATTGATGGTCACACCAACGTAGGAAGATCGAGGTGGTTCACCACCATCCACAGCCTTCAGACGGAAGGTGTAGGTGCTTTCCTTTTCACGGTCAAAAGAAATGCTTGACAGGATTGTTCCTGTGCCATTTTGAATCACAAACTTGCCATTATCGGGTTCTACAAACAGTGTCACTCTCGAGTTCTCCCCCTTATCAGCATCAGTCACAGTCACTACACCAACAGGATTTAGTGGGAGCATGTTTTCAATTACAGAAAAACTGTATCCGTTTAACATGAATTTGGGTTCATTGTCATTGCGGTCTAGAACATTTATAACCACTGTAGCAGTTCCAGTTTTACTTGGAAGGCCCTTGTCGGCTGCAGCAATATGGAACTCATAGCGCTCAACTTCCTCTCGATCCAGTGTGTTTTTCACACGAACCTCTCCTGTGTTGGCATCGACCTCAAAAAGTCTATTAGCAGAGGATTCAATGATGCTGTAAATCATCTCTGCATTTATGCCACTATCTGCATCTGTGGCCAAAATATCTAGTACTCTGTCACCTGGCTGATTGCCCTCAGGAAAGAACACTTCAAGCAAAGATGGAGAAAATGTTGGAGTGTTGTCATTCACATCTGTGACCTGGACCTTAAGAGAATTGGTGCTTGACAGAGCTGGGTTACCAGAATCCACAGCAACTATTTCAATTCGGTAATCTTTAATACGTTCATAGTCCAGCAGAGTAGTTGTCTGCAGGAAGTATTTTCTCTTTCGATCATTGGCTGACTCGCTAGCAGGTCGGAGTTGAAAAGGGACGTCACCTGCAACCACACATGTCACCACAGCGTTTTCTCCCTCATCACGGTCAGACACTTGGACTAGTGCTACTGGGGTACCAATCGGCATGTCCTCAGAGATGTTTGCCACACTGTCCTGGTGAGTGACCAACCCAATACCACGAATCTCTATTGCTGGTGCGTTGTCATTTTGGTCCTTGACAATGATGGTTACTAGGACTTTGGAATTCTTTGAATTAGGCCCACGGTCTCTGGCAACCACAAAGAACTTGAGAAAATTTGTTTCTTCTCTGTCTACCAGGCCTTTGACGTAAATGATGCCAGTGGAGCGGTCAATGCGCAGAAGCCTCTGGACAGTCTCAGATGCTTGATGTAGGCTGTAATCTATCTCTCCATTGGCACCAGTGTCTGCGTCATTGGCTCGAACCTGAAAGTGCAAAAAAAAAGAGTTATATTATTACCAAAGCATACAATACATGGAAATCAATTTTTTAGAGACATCAAATCTGAAAGAAAGCCCAATTACAGTTACAACACTAGATCATAGAAAATTGAATTTCATTTGACTAATTTTGGGTTAATTTGCAGTCAGACATAACTCTGAACCTGAACATCCTACATTCTTAAAACAAGCTCAGTTGCATTTTATTGATCATTTGGCTTGTTTGACTTACAAAGAGTTACAACCATTAGCCATGCAACAGTACAAAGCCCTGGTTTTCTGAGGGGGTGGAAGTTTCTGCTGTGTAGAAACATAATAGACTATCAAAGCTGAGTGCACACACCCACACAACAACATCTAACAGCAGTGCAGCAGGTCATTGGCATGTAATGGGCAGATGAGTGAATGTTAATGTTTCTCTCATTATGAGAAAAGCCCCAGCTCCTCTGGGCCCATTAGGAGAGCAGGGAGGACAGACCAACATCAGCCACAATCCCGTTTCACATGTCCAAACCTAAACTAAATGGAGGTAATTAGTCAATTAGAGTGTAGGAGTAGTCAGCAAAATATCACTTAGGTTGAGCTTGTTAGGATGCGATTGTGTCAACATGTCTAATACTTTTTAATTGTATTTATTCAATGTCATGGTTGCTATTAAGGAATGTAGCTTGTCATCAGATAAAATACAATCAGACAGGTTACATAAATATCTCAGGTACTGCTAGCTCAGCAGTTTTACAGCCTTTATCTGGAACTTACATTAATGTAATTAGGGTTTTAAATCTTAAGGCCAATTATTCCTTTAAAGAATTGGTGAATCTGAGCCAAGCTTGGACTCAGGAAAATAATCTTTTAAAAAGTCCTTAAAAAGAAGAAAAAATAAATCTACCAATGGGATAGGATTATTTGAACCTTGTAACATGGACAATAAAATTCAAGTTTGGGCCAAGGGCACAAAAATCAATTTATAATTCCAACAGCAAGAGGAATGTTTTTGTTGGTCTTTAATCAAAGTGTAAGATGAAACTACTGCCTTATCGACAACATCTAATTGCAATACTATATTTCCAAGGCAACTGAAAATGGGAAGACAGACCTAAAGCAATGTTAGCAAAATCTTACCTTCGTCAACACCTTTGTGTTTTAGAATTCTAGCACTTGTTTCTTGTCATTTAAAAAAAGATAAAAAATGCTCATAAATAAAAAAGTGCTTTTTGAGGGTGTTTATGTGATAGATTAATTTCTGGAGCACAGGTTTTCAGATTTTCTATTTATGTGTACTGAATGAGCCTTGGCTCTGTTAGTGTATCTTGTACTAAGACATGGAAAATATATTTATGAAAAATATTAGACAGTGGCAGTCTTTTTCAGCTTAGTGTTTATGTTAAACTAACCTCACCTATCCATAAAAAAAAAAGTTACATGTTGATCAAATTAACATACCATCATATATTTATACTACAAAACATTTGGCTTGGTTTGCTTTTTTAATTCTCCTTTTATGTATGTTTTATACAGCAACTAAAACTGAATGATATGAATGATAAAATTATACAAAGGTCAATCATATTTTTTGCACTAGGCAAAAATGGAAACTCTTCATTTATTAGTTGCTCAAATTAAATTTTTAGACAAGCTGTTGCTGTTTATCATTAATGTCAAAAACATTTATCTGGTATCCTGTCTGTTTAAGATTACCCAATATGCCAAAACAGGAAGAATATGATTATAGAGTCTGAAAGTAAAATTATAATTTTGCCTGCTGATGGATGTTTTTACACTCCAGTGTGCCTTTAAACAGCAAATATCACCAAACAGCAGTAAATTATTGACAGCCTGTGAGAATTGTGTATTGAACAGAGGGGCTGATGGAGCATAGGGTTCACTCTGATGAAGCCAGAACCGCTTTGGCTGCTCTCCAAGGCCACTCGGTCCAAGCACACAGCAAGTATAAACACTCTTTATGTCTCGGTTAACAATTACCCAGCAAGGTTGACTAGCGTCATTAAATAAACCGACCAGAATCTCCTCACGTTTTAGCTGATTAATAATTGATCAATGGTAAACAGTTTTTGAAATTAAACTATTTTAGATCAGTATCTCTCGTACTGGAAAGCAACTCGAGAGATAATCCATCATAGTTTACATTCTGTCTAGTTCATTGTTGAGTAAATAACACCACAATTACATGGAAAATCAATGTGGACTCTTCAAACTGCTCTGGATAGCATCTTTTACATTATTAATCAGGATGTTCCTAAAGTAATAGACCTGTATGGGAATTTAGCTGTTAAACATTATAGATCTTAGTCAATATACTCAGGAGGATTTGGTCTTTAATAAGATCAAGATTTGCACACAGGAATCTATGAAAACAGTCTTTAAGTTAGTTAATATGAGTGTTTGGGTCTGACAAATCCACTTTGGTCATTTAAAATTCATCCTGTTTAATTTGTCTCTTTTATTACTCCTTTCTAATCAGTTTAAAGTAGGCAAGGCTAACTTCAAGGAACAGCGCCACAGATTTAAACGGACCAATCAAGTGCAAGTGCAACATTCGGTTTAAAATGTGATGGCACCAGGGTTGACTTCATAACATTTTAGTGGATTGTTTTTAGTTTTGAAAATGCACAGTTGTTTGAATGAAAATCTTCCTATGAATAAAGTGCTTCAGAAATATCTTTCAGAGAAATATAAAGACATGTTTAATGCACAGAGGAACTGATAGAAACCTCTGGCTAGTTTTTGAGTTTCCCCAGAAGGAAAATAGAGTAAAAAATGCATAACCAATCACCATGGCCTTTTCAAAGACTGAGTAAAAGCTAGGGATATACATGTCTGCAAAGCCATTGGACAATTTAAGCAGGTCAGGGTCGTCCGTCATCATTGTCCCACTGCCTCCATAGAGCATCACTTCTCAAATGCACGCTAAGTGAAATGAGTTCTGGGGCTCTCTGAAATGCAATGAGCCACATCCAGAGCAATAATACCAATAAGCCCCGTGGATAATCTCATGACTGACTCAGATTAAGTCATGCACATCGAGCTGGAAGGCTGGCTGGTCGGCCCGTGCTGCAGTCATAGACGAGCGGGGAAACAGGGAGCGCACAGGACGACACGGTGAGCTGGGTTTGTCAGGTTGTTGAGGAGTTGCCCAACCAAACAGCGGCTTCCTATTCTGCCAGCTGATGCCAACATTGAGGACTGGCGCCTGGCTCAGGGCTCAAAGGTGAAGTTGAATCGGTGGTTAATATGTGACTACACACAGCAATCCCACGCCCTGCTTCACCTCCACTACACCATCTGTCTGAACTGATAATTGAGCAGCATATTACGTGCAGTCAGTGTGCCGAGTTGTCCTGCAGCTTTCAGACTTTATCACCAACAAGGCCAAAGGTTTAACTGGAATGTTTGGTGACATGGAAACTCTTGACTGCTGAGCAACAGCAGCAATGTATGGGCACAACTTCACTTAGTATTAAAAAAGTCTTCAAAAGTTTGCTCTAATATTGGCGATGGGTCTTTTTGTTGTCTTTTTCTCTTTTTTTTTTATTAATTCCTGTTTTATACACCACAACTATCTTCTTAATTACTTTGTCCCACAGTTCTGACACTGTTATGATGATGAAGAGAAAACCTTTTTTAACTAATTATCTGAACCACTGACCTGGAGTGGAAATCCCAGTTGATCTTAGAGCAACAATATTTACACCAACAGACATCAGGGCCATGATTTATTATTAACACCATATTAAAAGATGATATATGAGGGAGATGTCTGAGACAGTGTGGTGTCTTGAATATTTTAAGCTTTGAACTCTTTGGGAACTCCAAGACAGTGTTATCTTGTCTTGAATAAATATATTCTTCTTTTCTCTCCCTTATATCCACAAAGTGAACAACTCTGGAAACAAAAATCCTTCAAAATAATTTGTTTTAGCTATAAAAAAAATGACATTATATATATAAGTTTGTGCAGTGAATGAACTTATTTTGAGTGTTATACAGACTGTTAGTAATGTCTTTTTTATTGTTATTATTTAAAAATACTGTCAAAATCTTAATTTTGAGTTTTTAAGTCATAGCTATCAAAATTAGCTGAAATAAACATTTTCATCTAATGAATCTATTTACTGTGATGCACATCTAATTACTAAATGGATGAATATTTCCCATAAGAACTTTTCAAACCTAAAATAAAATTTACAGAGTATATGATTTTGTATTACCAACAGATATATTTTACACCAGAAATCAGTAAACAAAAAAAATGCTGGCATGTAATATTTTGCAGTTGCCACATTTCAAGAGCATGAAAACATCTAATCTATAGTTCATTTACTGACCTGCAAAACGGAGTGTCCCAGTGGGCTGTTCTCTGGCAGTTCGGCCTCATAGTGGTTTCTCTCAAACTTTGGAGCATTGTCATTCTGATCGGTCACGGTGACTCGCAGTAAAGCGCTGCTCGCCCTTGGTGGATCACCTCCATCTACAACCCGAATATTCAGATCATACGAGTCTTTCTTCTCACGATCCAGGTTACCCATGACAACCAGCTGTGGCTGCTTCTCGTCCGTGTCCAAAGCGACCTGCAGGCTGAAGAGTTGATCAGCATCCGGTCCGGAACTCAGAGAGTACTCAGCCACGCCGTTGGAACCAGAGTCCTTGTCTGTGGCCATTGGGATGGAGAAGAGTGCACCAATGTGTGTATTTTCTGGAATTGCTAAGGAGAGGATGGGTGAAGAGAACTGCGGCGTGTTGTCATTCATATCCAGCACTTCAATGCGACCTTCAATCAGCCGCGGCCCTGAGCCAAGCCCTTTCACCATGTCTGTGATGGACACCTCAAATTCCAGGTAGCATTTGTCGTCAAACTGGTTTTGGCAGTCTCTCAGTGTCTCACGGTCAATAGGAATCTCTGTGGTGTAGATGTCCCCAGTTTTGCCGTCCACCCTCAGGAAAGGGGTGCCCACCTCCAGCTTGTACAGATGTCCAGTGTCTGGAAGGCCTTGGTCTGCAGCCAGGCTGCCAATCAAAGTGTTGGGTGGCTGTTCCTCATTAACCCGATACAGAATATCTGTAGGCACAGCATTGCAGGAGACCATCAGGACGACGGCCAAGAGGGACAGTAGCTCCCACCTCAGGATCACCATGTCTCTGCCGGACAACATCAGTCTGAAAGAGAAGGAGTCAGGAATAATGAAAGTGAGACTCAATGTCATCAATAATTCAAGAAAATAAAGAAAGTAACTTGAAAAATGACTTATTCAACCAAACACTTCATCCAAGCAGGCATTAGATTGTATCTACGCAAACATTGGTATTCTGAAGAAGAGTGTGATTCAATATTTGCGCTACTTCCTCCCAAGTGATCAGAGTTCCCCAATGAAAGATCTTGCAGAACTTTTTGTTTCTATCTCTATAACTTGAACTTTCTGAAACCTTTAATGGTGCATTTTAACTGGTTTTAAAAACTTTTTTATGACTGCAGATAAAACTTCAAAGTACTGGGTAATTTAAAAAAAGAGAAACATGTCTGAATATTAAGAAACAAAAAGTAAGTATTAAATTGAGTTTCTTTTAGTAGAGTTTACATTTAAGCAGATCTTGTTTTAGTCTCCTGTATAAAATTAACCAAATATCTTTGTGAGTGTAGCTGACCATTCATTCTTACTTACACATTTTAATCAATAACTTGAGGAAGCTTTTGAACTTTAGTTCTGAGATAAAATGACTTATGCATTACAATGTTCTTTATTTCTCACTGTTTCCATTTTTCTATTGTGATAACCTCATAGATGTAACCTCATTTAAATATGCTGCAGTACACTCAGGTCTCTCCAGCAAATTAAGACCGTCATATTTTGTTATGACTGCATTTGATGAGCTCAGGCCTTTAAGTAATAAGGTTTTATTTACAGTAAATTTCAGACTCTGTCTGACCTCGTGGTCTCTCAGATGGAAGCAGTCCATGCTGTTGAATGCAAATGTTTTTCCTCACGAGTTGACTTCCTCACCTTATGTTCTGACTACATCTAAGCCAGACTCTGGATGTTACAAGGTCTTTCTTCCTCTACTTCATTTTCACACCCCTTTCTTTCTTGGCAGTAAATCGTCTTAGATATGTGGGCTGTAGGAGTTTTTCGGTTGTGGAGGTTAAGCTTTATTTTTCAAAATTTCACATTCTTGATTTTGAAACAAATGCACATATTTCCAGGGAGATTAGAGAAAGTTTATTTTTTCTATTTAAAGGCAGAACCCAAATGCAAACGGGTGTGTCTTCATGAAGAGCGAAGACTTGTGTTTCCGGGACGTGCTAGGTCTTCTCTGGGGTGACTGACAAGGAGAGTGTTTGTAGGAAGTCATTCTGTGACATTAAATAAGTGTTTCTGCTAGTGGTTTTTGTTATAAAACATATAACCACAAAAGTAAAACTCCAAGAGCAACAGGCCTTGGAAGCATGGGCAACACTTTGTTCGCTTTCCCTACTGCCATTGCCTAACTTAAATTAGACTGCAATCCCTAAAGAGTGCAGAAAATCATTTTAGGAGATGTGTCTGATATTCATTCAGAAAATTAGATGAATTATAAAAATTTGAGGGGTTATTTGGTATAAACAAGATGGGCGCATCATCACGTTTTTAGTGTGTAATTTGATTTTTGCCTGAGGTTTGTTGTGGACGGTTGCCAACATTGACTATTTGTTTACACATCAAACAAGGAGCTTACTCACTAAAAGGTATGACATGGACTGTTAGTAATATCCACACTGAGCTACAAGTGTCTTCAGTTACAATCTTGTTTCATGCCAATGCAAAGCTGATACTTTAGACCATTCGGGGACAAAAAGTGTAAAAATCAGCTTTGGGCAAAAAAAGAAAAAAGATCAGGCAGAAACTGCTTTGTGCATATAAACAGTCACAAAAGGTCAAGAAACATCAACTGTGATGCTGAAAGCAGCAAATGTTTGACACTGTTGTTGCCGTGGGTGCAGCTCACCAGATACCCGGCTCACTTCTGTGACACACATACACCTAATTACCCATGAAAGACTGTAAATGTGAGTGTGTGCCTTACAGTGTGAAATAGGTGTTTGTTTTCACACATTTTCTTCCTGAGCCACAAAAAGTCAGAAACCACGGACTCCCTAATCCCTGACCCAACGGCATTTTACATGTTGCTGTGGAAACAAAGCCAAATCCAAGATTTATCAATAAGCGATGTTCTTTCAGTAAATTTGCAGTAAAATATGCATCAGATTACCTTGAGTTTCTAGATGAAAGCTCAACCTGCTGCTTATTCCCAAAGCCAGTTTATTTAAAAGTAACCTCATGTTTTGCCAGTATGTAAATATGGACCAGCAGCAGAGATAGCAACAACCCTTGCAGGCTACAGACAATAATAAACAATACTATTAGCGAAAAAAGTGAAGATTTTTATCATTTTTCACTTGGTGCTGGTTTTAAGCTACGACTAATTTCAGATGTTGTGCTTTCAAAACTCTTCTTATGAAGAGACGCTAGACAGTGCAAAGTTTTCCATATGGCTAAGCTAACTTTACCCATGTGTGGAGTTAAATTGTCAGTCCACTGTTTATGATGGCTAAAGAGAGAAAATTCCCTAATAATAAAATAAAATAAGCTTCTGAGAACTTTGTCAAGAATAAGATATACAAACATTGTTTACCAGCTACACGGTCTTTTTTGCTCAAGCTCATGCCTTCTAAATCTAATACCAAGCAATGTCTAATAAAAACACTAAATATACTGTTATTCCATTGGAATTTCAGTAGACCCTTAATAAATACCAATTGCTTGTTGCTGGTGCTTTCCAGTTGACTCTTTACTCCAACAGCTGAACACATAAACACAGGAAACATTGAGCTGCTGCTGCTGCTTGCCACCTTCAGGGGAATCTAAGAAAACAAACTTCTCTTGCTTTGCAGTTCCAAATCATGACTCTACCATTGTTGAAACCTGATATATATTTTTTCCCAAATAAAACTTTAGAAACCTAATGTGTGAAAGTAAAAAAGCACTAAAATTACAACTTCATATCTTAAGAATAGCAGTTGAAGTGCTGCACATGCTTTATAACCGCTAGCTGTCTGAATCAGTGCTGACTTTTTAACCCAGAGTAGACTTTTTTTTATATTCAGCTGCTCTGCAAATTCAAGGCTAAGCTACAAAAGAGAGATCCAGTCTGTTGAATCTGAAAGCAAGTGTGCTGCTGTGAAAACTTATAAATATATTTAGAAATACACTTCTTCCATTGCAATCAGACAATGGGCAAGTTTTAGATAAATCTAAGGTTAGTTTTTAGTTTATTTCTAGCCATTGTCTTGGACGGTTTATATAGAAAGCAAATATAACGTTGGGTCGTGAGAAAAACTGCTGGTCGAAATGTCAAGCGAGTGCAAATGAGTTCCTGTTTGCTGGTGGAATTTCATGTTAACAAGTTTGTTCAAATGTAGTATGTGCATTTGTCTCCTCAAGGGACAGGATGGGATCAGAGATCATACAGCCCGGCTTCTTCCCACAGAAAAAGTCACCAAGCAGCCTCTGTGTGTGTTTTTGTATGAGGAAGAGGAGGCCCCCCCCGTTTAGCTGCTGGAAGAAACATTTCCATGTGTGAGGACTGTTTGACTCTCACAGCCATTTTAACTGCTGCCGAGCCGGTGGAGAGACAAAGACTGACAATAGAAGAGCCAGAGGAACACAGAAAGAGGGTGTGCCACGACAGCAATCATCTGTACATTACAAAGCAACTTAACAGCCCTGATGCCCCCCAGCTGAGAGTGGATCTACAAGTCCACCTCCCACTGGATGAGACTCTAACTGCAGAATGCCACATTAAGCAAAGGTAAAGATGTGAACATCAGCTGAAACTTAAGATTTCCAACTGGAAAATTCTAAGATATTTAATTCTAAAAATCAAAATTACACTAAGCATGTTATGAGAAAGCATAGTGAGTGTTTAGTCAAATAATATTTACAAAAAATAAACTAAAATCCTCAAAATTCTTCAACGTGTTAAGATTAGCAAGGATTCAGTTCCTTTAAAGGTATCTTATGTTGGGATGTTTAACTTGTCAAAATATATTTTTTTATCCCATTGTTCATTTTACATACTCCAAGAGGCAAAAAAGGTTCATAAAACATTCAAAAACAGTTCATTACATTCTAATCACAGTTTCAGAGGGAAAAAAGCATATTTTACTATAACAGAACTGTGAAGCAGTTTAAATTATTAATTGACATACTTTATGAGTGAGGCAACAACTCAAACCGGAAACGGTAAACTGAAGTTTTCACTCTCATCACAGCAAGTTATGTCCTGAATCTATACAAAATGGACAAGGCTGTGAAACGGCTGCTTTGCAAAACACAGGTTGAAATTCAAATATGAAAATTGTCTCAAACATTCAGATGTTCTCCATGCTCCTATGTCATCCAGCTGCTGCTGTTACACCGGAATATCCCCACTGAGAGGCAATAAAGTTTATTTCAATGATTTTCTATTAACGTTTATGAAAGTGCCATATTCAGCAATATATATATATCTATCTATATATAGATAGATATATATAGATATATATATATCTATCTATATATATATATATAGATAGATATATATATATCACTCTATTAAACTTGACTACTAATCTCGCTGGGTTAATTTGCAGCACTTTTCTAACATCTAAGAAGCCCAAACTGAATCTGTTTACCTTTTAAACTGTCATTTAATGGTGTGACATACTTTTGTTTTACCAGCTGGGATAACAGAAGACTAAGTATGTTTAGGTATCCAATACATCCAATCATCCATGGAATCTCTTTTAAATTATACATATAAAATAACAAATTCCTCTTAGAAAGTCAATACCAAAATTTGGAAATGTGAGAACATGAATTTTTAAAACCATGGCAATGCACAACAATTGAAATTTTTCTACTAAATACTACTTTAGCAGCTCATGAACAGTTGATACTTACACACTGAACATATTGCAAACGTATGCTACAATTTTATAACTGAAAAATCTCTACCAAAAATTACAAAAAAAACCTCTACAACACCTGATCAATGAAGTGAGTCTCCTACAGTCCACTCCGACTGGTACCGGTGCTGGATATTTGTCAAATATCATCTAATACAAGCTGTTCACTCCTTTGCAGTCCCAGCTGCATCTGCATCATGTTGAGCGAGTAGAAACTAAAGAATCCAACCAGTAACTTTCCCGTCTGTTGGACCGTCCCATTAAGTCAAGCCCACCTCATCTACATAAGAATCCCACCACCCCCCTGTCTGACTTTAAACATGCCCCACCAAATGCAGAACCTTTCAACAAGTTGTTCGCCAATAGAAATACAAAGATAAGGCGTCAATATTAAATCTACTTCAGATTAAATGAAACGTAGCTTGTTTTAAATGGTAGCTGTCCTTGGGAAAAAAAATCAACATCTCCAGTTCAGTATTTTGTTGACTAATTGACAAAGCTATAAATAAAGCTTTCTCCATAAAAGGTCATAAGTCACTTTCTGTTTATTTCAGCCAATTAATGAAGCAGTTTTTCCTGCAGAAAATCACTTTAAAGTGAAGCCGCGTGAGCGTGACAGAAAGTCATCTGTGTTACACAAAAGCCTGAATAATCCCCGGTGTCGTTTTTAATTGCACTAATGTGCTCGGCAACGCTGTGAGACCAATTACACACCATGAAAATGTGACAACTATTATGGAAGACAATCTGGCACCTCGCAGCAGGTGGCTCACGGCCAAACTGGAAACCAGTCAGAAAAAAGTTTCCATCTCGAAGGTGAGTGTTTTAAAACCAGTTTGTGTGTGTAGCTCTTAGTGCTGCCAACCTGAATTAAACATCTTACACATACGCACACACGCAGCTATGCAAAAAATGCTTTGATGTTTTCAGCTCTCAGATGGACAGAATCTGCACAGTTATGCGAGATGGGTGTGTGTGGTCCACTCTCTGTCCAAAAGAAAGCATTTCACTCTACCGACTTCATTCAATACCTTTGTTTGACCCAAATGAACACACACTCACGCAAACACAGCTTGGTCTTTCTGACCAAATTTAATGTAACCGAGGTAAAAATCTTTGGAAATGTCAAGCTTTGATTTAAAAATATTTTCTGGCAGAGAGATGAGGAACCTGTAGGTTACTTTTACTGTTATACAAAAAGAAATGTAAATTTAATTTAGCAAACACGGGCTGCTGCAACATACTAAAAAAATTATAAATTTTGACTTAGCGGATGAGCAGGGAGGTAATTATGCTGATAAGTTTTGAGGTCTGGTACTCAGTCTAAGTAATAAAACAGTTTTCAGTTTGACAGTGAGAAGTTAATCTCGCTCATCAGACTTGCTGGTAAGTCCTCTGCTACATGCAAGGGGTTTTCTGTCCATACCTTGTGCAAACAATAAAAATTATCAAGAGGGGAAAGAATGTGAGCAACAAACACAGTGACTGTCTTCACTTGCATTGCACAATAGCAGTTTAGCATCAGCAGGACATAAGCATGATCTGCCTCATGACTAATGGTTAAAGAGTTTATTGGTTTCAATGTTTTATTGTCCTCTGTCAGTCTAGTTGAAAGTCCTGCTCCAGGGTGTGGCAGCAGGACTAACCAGTATCAGGATCAAAAGCCTGACCCTTCACTGACAGGATGTGTTAACCTTTGGTTCCACAAACTCACTGGTAGCGTCAGCAGCTGCAGAGGGGATGATAAATCTATCGCATTAACAGACCAACGGAACAAACAACGATGAATGTTTTCAAATCGGTGATTTTATCTGGATGTTATTTAGAATCCAAATTCCACATTTTTACACTTATATTTAATTTTAATACAAAAACACTTCCAGGACCATTTCAAATTCTATGATTTAGTTGCATTTCCTGATCTGGCGTGAAACTAGAAAAAATCAACAGTCTGAGCCTGAATTTATGAAACTCAGCATAACAGCTGCTGTTATGCTGCTGCATAACATCCAAAGCAGTAAACTGATTCCAAATGTACATTTGGTCAGGTCAACACACTGGTTTTAAAAGTAAGCTGTTCGCATTGCGAGACAGAAATACGTATGTCATTATTCGTAGAGGTAGTATGGCAAAAGTACTAAATAAAAGAACGATGCAATTACTTGGATAAAAGGAATATTTGCTTTTCTTCAAACATAAGACAAACTAAAAAAGGTTTAAGATTTCAGCTTTGTCCAGCTGTCTAGTGGTGAACAATAAAAAAAAGTTGAACTACGTGAAGAACTACATTTTCGAAATAAAAGCTAATTTTGGGTAAGCCTTTGTGGCTGCAATCATCAGATAATAAAAAACAGGAAACGTAGACCTGAATAAAAGTAAAAATAAAAAAATAAAAAAACTTATATAGGCTTTCTTTGTAGGAAATCATATGAAAACTCAACAAATCCAATTCTATACACTAAGAAAAATCAGCGACTACATAAACTATTATTACCAGGCTGTACGAAATTTACCAGAGGATCGGAAATGAGTAGCAGAACTAGTGGGAATCTTTGAGTTTCTGTAAACAAAGTGATGTGTTGTATGTGTTTAGGGTTGGTACTAATGATCAGATGATACAAAAAATTTTGAACATTGCAAAACTGTTAAGAATTATTATTTTTTTACCAAGTCGTACAGGATTTAGGAGCAACTTTAAAAAATGGCAAATATCTATCTGCAATGTTCATATGTCTGGATGTCTGAAGGATATGGTGTTTTGATTTTACTTTTGGTATTCAGAGTAAAAACTGATTTTATATCTTGATAAAACATTACTACTTTTCTGTAAAAGGTTTAACATGGTCATGAATCGGAATGGCAAAAAAATGTCATTAAAACATTTTTATACCTTAATGAAACATAGAAAATAAGAAATTCTTTGACAGTGTTGGAAATAATGGAGTCTATATAAGCTACACCTCATAACACCACAAGGATAAGTATGTTGGATAATGGATGGATGGATATATCTTAAGGCAAGATATTAATAGTAAAGTATAAAAGAAAAAATAAGAGTTTTAACTTTTAAAATAATAAAGTGGCATGTTATTTTTGCATACTTTGGTTTTACCTCTGCCTATTATGAGAAAAAACATTAATCATGTTGCAATATATTCACTCCTAGAATCAGAAAAAGTCAGTGATACATTTAACAATGACAGAACTTTTAATCCAAAAAAGAAGAAAAAACTTCTTTTACCAAAGAAGAAATAAAAAAAAACAAAAAAAAAACTTTTTTTTCAAACTGTTTGAACCAATCAGAAGATCCTGGAGGACGCTGTTCTTTACCATTTCTTACAGGTTTTTCTTTTACATGCATCAATGATTCATGCTTCAGCTGAATCACGTAATATAAACACGCAGCGATGTGTGACAGCGTGAAATGACACCTGGTGCACAGAGTGGGAGCAGGCTGCGAGGTCTCGCTGCCTTTAACCAACAGGAAAAAATAATCAATAGAGCCTGGATGGTCGGGCTTTCAGCTCCACTTACAGCAGGAAGCACAGACGTGTGTCCATCAGTCCACCGGAGAAGCATCTCTGCAGGAGGGAACTGCATCGAATTAGCAGAATGTTTACAATTCCCTCTAGAGGATTTGTGCTTCTAAAGAGCAACAGCGATGATGACATCAGATGTATCCGCTGTGCATGATTATGTGTTTGAATTGAACAGAGAGGAGGGAAGTAAGAAGAAAAAAAAAAGATGTTGGATGGAGGAGTTTTTCTAGCACCACCATCAGGTAACATTCCCACCGCGACTCTGTCTGCCTTGTTAGAGAGGAAACCGAGGAGTGCAGCACATTTCAGGGCTGACATAAAACCTCTGTGACGTGAACCCACAGCGTTTTTACCCACTGATGTGAGCTGGAAGGGTTGCAGCGGGAGTAATGTGCAGACTGTGGCAGGGGGGCATATCTACGATTTTTATTATAAAAACACACCGAGAAAAACCCAAATGGAGCTGTCGCCTCCACACTCTTCATCCTAATGGACTCAAAATGAAGCTGAATATGAAGAGTCTCATATGAAACGAGCATCTTACAGCCCGAGCGGAGGCAGTTTTCTCTCAGGAGGAAGCCTCGATAAGGCTGCATTTTACGGCATTTTACACTTGCAGCTTTCAGCTTTGTCTTACCGGTGACTAAAGGAGAAAGTATGAATAGTTTCACCTCTTCTGACGCTGTTTTGGTGATATATGTGAACTTCTAATGCATCTGATTTGAAAAGACACATAAATAATCAAACCCAGGAGCAGAAAAAAGTGAGAAAGCGGTTTACATTTTTCTCAAAAAATACTGTTGTTGCTGGTGTAAAACACACATCTGTGAGTAAGATGGCTACCAAATAGCTACGACCATACTATGCACCAGAGCTGATGGAAAAATTCTAAAAAAACCCTGCAATATTCAGGTCTGGCAAGAAATACCAGAATGAAAATGAGTGCATTATTTGCGGGTCAGAAAGTGCTTTCGTCAGAAGAAAATTCTATATTTCTAGATTTGTAGGCCATGTTTAATAAATCCTTCCGAAATGTTCAAGTTTTACACTTTTCCATAGTATTTTGAACCAAAGACATGCGTTTCGTCTAATCTTAGCTTTGATGCATGTATTTCTAACATCTAAAAACAAAGCTTACAGTACAACAATAACAGAAAAAAAGGCCTTGAATTGTCTTTTATCTTAGGGTATGATCTCAATCAAAACAGAGCCGGTTGTATTTCATAATTTCAAATGCAATTCTCCCATTGCTGTGACTTATTTCCTTGTATGGCTCCTCCGACCGGATTTTGAGATGCCAGAAATGTGACTCATGGATTACACATCAACACCTGATACCTGCATCAGTCTACCAACTGGTTGTTACCTGGACAGAGAAATTGAACTAGTGTGAGATTGTTCTTAGTTTGGGTTTTGTTGTTCTTGCTACCTGAACCGTAGAAGAAGGCAAACGTGCCATGACAGCTCTAAAGTATGAAGCGTGGACAGCTTCTTTTTGCTCCTGAGCAGGAAAAGAAAAGGGTGTGTGTGCGTGTGTGTGCGTGTGTGTGCGTGTGTGTGCGTGTGCGGGTGCTTTCATCTGACAGACTAAACCCATTTCCACTCTGCCAGCTCCCAGTTTAATGACACCCATTAACAACAAGGCTCCCTCAGATCTCCAATTTTTACGGAGAAATGCGCAGAACAGACTCCGCTCGACCTCCCATTACTTCCTCCTCCATTCAGACTAATCCTCTTTCGCCTCGAACCCGCTTGCAGGGCCCCGGGAATCAGCACGCATCTGTTTAAGTGGTCGGAGCGGGACAGACGCGCCTCTAAATTAGAGGAGGCAGCCAGGAATCCCAGAGCTTGGGATCCCAATCTCAAACCCAGCCCCACGACACGGCGGCGGCTGCAGCAACGGGAGGAGCTCGGGTGACGGCAGGGTCGCCATCCAAACCAGCCGCAAACCTCACCGAGCGTATCTTCACATCCACTATAAATCCCAAAGATTAAATATCAGTTTGAAGCAGCAGACATGGGAAATATAACGCAAAGATTGTGGTTTGTCTGAACCTCAGAGGTTTCTGTGGAGCTTGTTTCTACAGACTGCTGGAACCTGCTTCAGAAGAGCCTTTTCACAAAAAAAAACACCCTGAAGAAGTTCCACCAAGACACTTAGTGCCGTGTGTTCAAACAGAAAAGTGTAAAATGTTTTGCTTTTTTCTAAGAGCTGAAAATTATGTGAAATCACAATATCACTCTATGTAAAATTACAATTGTAAAATCCTGTTTTGATGCAACTTCTGGCACACTGTTACATTTAAAATGCTTTGCATTCACTCACTGCATGACTTAATCCCCACACCTGATAGAGACTCTAGTGGCCGAGACGATGACGTTTACGGTGAAAGAGAAAATGATAAGGCACGAAAATGTGGATTCATCTAAGCCGGTGTCAGAACAATATCATAATGAAATGTTTTCCTAATAGTTTTCTTCTTTAATTTCTTCCGGGAGGGTCATAGAGACCATTCTACTGAATCCCAAACAAGATTCTCACCCCTTCAACAGCTTCATGCTGGATTCACACTGCTCAGATTTTAAAAATCAGCACTTGGTGCACATATCCCTGCCGAACCAGCTCTGCCCCTGGGCTTGGAGCTGAATGCTTGGATGTTTTAGGGTTTCAAGAGAAGCATTGAAAGCCTGTGTGGGGGGAGGTTCACATGAAAAGCAAGAGATGAAGGAGGAAACGGGGTCAAAGGCCATGCATAGGAAGGCATAACATCCCTGTGAAGGGTTGGCCACCTGTAAAAATTCAAAGGCGCCACAGCTGACCGCAGAGCTCGCTGCTCCTGCTCTGTGTGTGCCAAGCAGATGCAGTTTGCATGTAAATACCCGACTCCCCCTCCCTCATTCCCTTCTCTCTTTCTCTCTCTATCAGCAGGACATACGCCCACCCTCTTTCTTTCTCTCCCTCCGCCACAGCAGAGGGAAAAGGCGGAGGAGACTGGAAACCGGAGGCACCGGATGGACCAGATTCCCTGCAGATGACACATAGCGGATGTTTGGTTCCTTCTCGTCCACCTTTCTAGTGAAACTCTCTGCCTCTCTGTGCAGAGCAGCATCACAGGGTGGTAAATTTGATGCCACAGGTGCTCTTGGGGGGGCAGAGGGGGGCTCAGGTGCACAGAGATATGCGCTTTTGTTGGGGGTTTATGAGCACCTCTGGCTGAATGGACTTCATAGTAGCATTAAAAAGCTCCCCTACCTCCCCCCATAAAGCTAAATAGACTCAAATGGATGATTAAAACTATATCTCCCGAATTTGGACAAAAAAAGAATTTAAAAAAGACTTTGCTGCTCTTCCCTTTGGGAGCACTGTTACAGTTTCCCCCACTTTGAGAAATGTTAAAGCTTGAGGAAGCTGTGTTTTATTACTGACAGAGGGGAGGTAATGCTGAGGACGGAGGGGATCGATACAGATCAATAAGCTCTGTAGTGTAACACACGTAAAAAACCTATCAAAGGAGATTACACGAAGAACATAGTAGGTAGGATGGCTTTCTCTCTCTCTCGCTCTTTTATTTATTTATTTATTTTTTTATCAACAAGTGTTTTTTGTTTTTTTTAAACAGATCCGTCCCCTGCAGATTGTGTTCTTTAATTAAGGCACAAGTGTGCATTCATGCGAAATGGAATATAAAGTGAGTGCGCCCGGGCAAATGATGGCGCGCATCGCGTCCCGGATGCACTAGTTTGATTCAAAGAGGTTTTTACCCACGTACAGGTGAAATAATGAGACAGAGCGGAGAAGTTCCTACCTGGATCGAGTTAAAGCCCCAGGTCTGGGCGCTCCAACGCCGGCTACAGGCTCTCGCTCCTCCGCGGTATCCAGATGCAGACTCTCCAGGACAAAAATTGTTTTATCATAAAGAATCCACGAGGTTGTAGTAAACAAAAAAAAACAAAAAACAAAAAATATATATATATATATATAAAAGAAAAATTAACAAACGAACAAAACAAAAAAAAAAAAAAA
Source organism: Alfaro cultratus (assembly GCA_903066825.1). Lineage (NCBI taxonomy): Eukaryota > Metazoa > Chordata > Actinopteri > Cyprinodontiformes > Poeciliidae > Alfaro > Alfaro cultratus. Next base: position 117,329 of record CAEFZX010018303.1, read on the forward strand.
AAGAAAAGATTCAGAGGCGAATCAAACAATCCAGTCACGGCTGTAGTTATTCCTCCAGTTTCTCTCAGTTTCTGTCAGTCGTGACCAGCGCTCTCCGTTGGCACGGCCGGACTCACTGACGGACCCCTGAAAGCGTCACCGGCGGCCGGATGGAAGCAGCTGCATCCTCCGCTGGTGGCAGGCTCTCTGCGGGATGAAGAGGGAGTTAGGGTGGAGGTGCTGAATGTGGACGGAGCACCGGGACGGAAAAAATAAAAAATAAAAAATCTTACCCGTTTCTCTCCCTACACACTTTCTAAAAAAAAAAAAAAAAAAAGTGGAAAAAGAGTTGAAGCTGCTCGTAACGCAGGATTGCTCCGGTCCCCTCTGGTCCAGTTTCGGTCCTCGCGCGGTCCGGCACGGAGCAGGTCGCGCGGCTGCACCGTGAGTGATGAGAAAGTGGAGTGAATCCAAACCAGTGCGCTCGCGCTTCACTCCCTCTCCTTCTCTCTCTCCCCCTCCCTCACCCTTACACTCATTATACACTCCCCCATCAGGGAGGACGAGGAGGAGGAGGAGGAGGAGGCGGAGCGAGCATACTCTTCATCAACTTCATGGATTTCCCAACATTTCTCCTGCTTTTTTTTTTTTTTTTTTTTCCCGCACTTTTTTCCACACTTTTATAACGAGCTTTATTATAATAAACTTTGAGGTATCGAAGCTTTGATGCCGAACACACGTGCTTAAGAGCAAAGCGTTCCGGACTGTCACCTGTCCTGCAGCCGCTCTGCCTGCATCTCTGTCCGGCTGCGGAGAGCGAGGAGAGCCGCCGTCTTCTGCGCTCTGAGCGCCACCTAAAGGCGGCAAGTGGCAGCAACTCCGGCTCTCTTACTCCTCCTCTTCTTCCTTTCCCAATCCTGCCGCGGAGCGCAGGCGAGATAGAGTGAGAGAGAGAGCGCGAACCAGAGTGTAAAACGCATAATCTGGATATTCTGATGGCCGCGGCCGCCGCACGAACCCCGCGCAGCGAGAGGCGCAAAAGAGGCTGTGCACCAAAGCAGCTTTACTGTGCCGTGATATCACAAACAACACATATGGATTATGATTTTTTTCATATGGGGGACCTCGGTTTCAGCGCATCTGCTTACAGACTTAATCCAAATGGAGCTTTGAGCTAGGGAGAAAAGGGAAAAAAGCTCATTCTTTAGAATTTATTCTACCTTTATGGTCTCTCTGACAAGTGTCTGGCTAGAATCCCAGGAGCCTACAGAACTATAAACCAAAGCACTAGAATTCATAAAATACTTCAGAAACATGAATTGAATCAAAATGCAAAAGTCACACATTATATTGATGTGGAAAAACAGCTTCAGCGCCCTTACAGATCTTCAGATTTTTGTCACACATAAAAAGCAATTTTTAAAACGATGATTTAATTCATTAAGGGATAAATAGATATCCAAAAGATATTTTGTAATATATATATATATATATATATATATAAAGTAATTACTCCATAATCCTATTAAGATGTTATGCAACCCTTGGCAGGAAAAGCAACCATCGAACATTTGCGATAACTGGCAATGAGTCTTTCACATTGTTGTGAAGGAATTTTGGCCCACCATTCTATGCAGATTTGCTTTAATTAAGCCACGTTGTTTTGCTTTTGTTTTTTTTTTTCATTTATTTATTTAGTTATTAGCATGAGCAAGCTGAGGTCATGCCACAACATTTCAACAGGATTTAGGTCCTGTCATTCACCAGACCTCTTCAAAAGGTTCATTTTTCCCATTTGGGAGTGATGGCGGGTTAGAGGGGGGCATTGTTTATTTGCATGAGCCACTGAGATGTGGACTTTCTGGTGGGATTTGGATCGTTGTCCTGCTTCATGACCAAAACAACCCTAAATACAGCTGGTATGTTTCATGCCAGCTGTAAAAGGAAAAGCCGAGGCAAGTAAGGTCAAGATTACTTTCCTCTGGTTCTAGAGTTGTTTAGCACAAATAATGTGACAACAGTTCATGTCTTGTATATTGTTGTGTGTGAGGACCAAGGGAGGTTGTACTGTGGCTGTGATCAAGGTTGTGCACGTTTTATCCACCGCACTTTTTCCATCCATTCACCTTTCCTGCTTGGTATACACTAATAAGTTGTCTGTGAATCAAGAACAGGGGGCTGTTCAAATACTTGCAACAAGATATTAAATGCAAGAGAAGTTTTGTCCTAAAATGTCCTAAAATTTCTTGAAATTTCATCAATGAGCATTTTATGTTTCCAACTAAACTCAGTAATATCACAGTTTTTTCTTCCACTCAACTTCATGCTAACATGCTTGCCTGAAGTACTCTTTTAATAGCCAGCGTTTAAAGCAGTGACATTTTGCTGCTGGACAGCTGTCGAGCAAGATCTTATGACTGTGTAGATCATAGCATATCTTATCAAAATCTAATATTAATTGCATTCCTTATATAAAATGTTCCAGTCTATTTTTAAATAAGCTGAATTTTGGGTTTTTATTAAATAAAACAATCAGAAATAAACACATTTGTTTGAAGAACTCCTTTTTCCATCTTGTTTACAGTTAAATAGCATATAGTTACATTTTTAAGTATGTCTTTCAAAATCCAAAAACAGCTTTACACACGCCAACATGCATCAAATTCATAATAAAAATGTTATAAAATAACAGTAGACATGAAAGAAATCCAGAGGTATAAAAACAAAACACCCAATCAGAAATACTTCAACAGGTAAGATGTCTATAAATAATCAATAATTGTAAAATTTGAAAACTATACCCAGATTAATAAATGACAAAAAATAACCACTAAAAGACCAAACATTATGTTTTTAAGTAAGTATTTCTTGGACTGTTGAGTGGTCCAGAGCTTAGTCCTTTATTTTCCTGTAAAGTGTTTGAATGCAGACTCCTGCTCTTCTCCCACTGCAGCCCTCAACAAGGAGCTTTTGACTGACATTGGGATTCTACAGCTGTCTTATTATATTATTTCTTTTTTTTTATTTATTTTTTTTTAAATCTGGGGAGGGGGGGTAAGTTTTGGTTTTTAAAATGTTATTTTCTGTTGCATGTTCTATAAAGTTGTTTGTGTATTCTGCAATGTTTTTTGTTTTTTTTTATCTGTGCTCATCCTTTTCCCCTCAGGGTTACATTATCTGAACAGTTCTTTTCTATTTTTTTGGCAATGCTTTCAAATAACTCTCTCTCTCTCTGTCTTTTATGTTTTCATATCTATTTCTTTAATCTATAAAAGTAATGTAAAATTTTTTATGAAGCACTATTCATCCCCATGTTCACCTAAACGACACTCAGATACACTCATTGTTACACAAGAGAGTTTTTAGAATTACAAAATAAAGATCTACTCTGAACAAAAAAACAACAACACTTACTCTGTTTTAAATAAAAAAATACTCTGGAAAAAAACTTTAACACAGAAGGAAATGATAAAAAAAAATAATAATAAATCAAATTCTTGACTGTTAGATATGGGAGATGGTACGACTACAGTCTCAATAAATACAAATGCTTAGTATTGTATCTGTCAATAATCGACCCAGAGTGTAATTTCTCACTGATCATTAATTGCATTCTTTAAAGAAAGGAATGTTAATCATAAAAACCCATATTTATTCTCTGAATTACAATATTGGTCCATAAAATGCAAACTAAAAACATATATTGAAAATATTTACCTGTAAAAGCAGTGCTGTACCTGTTAATAGTCACACTACCTCAACATTTGCGCTGTTGAACTGTGGGTGGAAGGCAGAGCATTCAGAGAGAACTTACAATATCATTCATCGATTATTACTGGTTGATACCAGATGTTTACATTCACCAAATAGAAAAGCATACATTTTTTCTTACTGTTTGAAGTTAAATCAGACGGAAATCGTCTTAGTTCAGCTCAGACTTACCAAAAATGTTTTTTCTTTTTGCTAAATGCCACATTAATGAGAGAAAGAACATAGAGCTTTATGAATGTCTTCAAAATCAAGTTGACATACATGTCGTCAGTGTTTGGTAGCAGTGAATTTGACCTGTATAACTTGGATCTAGCCTCATGGTTTTTCTCAGACAAGGTTCTCACAATAGTTTGCTGGAGTTCTGGCCCATTCATTATGACAGAACTGATGCATCTTAGTGCATCAGCTCTGTATGCCGCCTCACTCACACACGGCTTTTCAAATCTGCCCACAACTTCTCCATAGGACTGAGATCAGGACTTTATCATGGACACGCCAGGCTTACAGGCCTGGGAACACCATATTAAGTAATATATACTTAATATATTAAGTATTAATGTATACTTAATATACATTAAGGATATATACTTAATGTATAAGTATACTTAATGTATACTTATACATTAAGTATAATGTTTACTTATTATAAACATTATAAAACAGATCCCTGACATATAGTCTTTCTCTGATTATTGTGGCATTTAGCAAATATAAATAATTTTGGTAATTCTAACTAACCTAAGATGAGGGAAGTTTGGTCAGATTTCACTTCAGACTCGGAAAGATGGTCCGCCCAGGGCGCTAAAGAGGCTAGGACCACCTCTGTGTACGAACCAAAAAACCTTCAAGAATGAGATTTCTTTTGGTGGAAACTTTCTGAGTCTAGTCACTCATCAAACTACTGCTCAATTCTGCACAATCTTTAGCCAGCATAAAGATATGGAGTATACTTTTCCAAATCCTGTTATTTATGTTTTTTAGAGAAGAGAGTTTCAACAAGATGTCACAGGCCAGAACCTCAGTCTACTTGAAAATCTGAGTGTGGTCATTTGGGAGAGAAAAAAAAAACAAGAGGAAGATTAATTTAAGGAACAATATTAAAAAATATGCTGACAAGCATGTAAATACATCGTTTCCTACAGTTGTTTGCCTGGGGTGGCATTCATGTAAGAGCTGTCACTGGTTTTATAACAGCTTCAGGGTCACAAACATTGCATAGAGGTATTTTTTGTGAGCTGTGGATTATTGGCAATCTAAGGATTATCATCTGAGGGCTATATTATGTCAGCTCAGTCTAAAGTCATGATGGAGGCCTGTTGCCCCAGTCTGATTCAGAGTGTGATATGTGTCAGCTGTTTGAGGTTCAATAATGCTGCAAACTCTCAAAAATATCAACACAATGTTACTGCAATTCTAGATGTATATACTGCCAATTAAACATTAACAATTTTGACTTTCACCAAAATCAGAATTATATGTCAAAACCTGTATTCCTCTATTTAACATCTCTTCATTAATTTCTCCAATCTTCAGCGATCAAAAAAGGTGAGTTATTAATGAAGCTGCAACTAAAACATCCTGAAACATGTCTTGCCTGAACATGCCCGGAATCAGAAGCAACAAAGCCACGTGAAACATATAACAGAAAACACAGAACCACAAATATTCTAAACCACTGTGTGGCACAGACACTGTCAGCTGTGTTGGTCCCCTTTGGTCTACTTCCTCAGTTTGTTTTCCCTCCTAAACTTCAGACATTCGTCTCTAGAGGAGTCTAAACCTCAGTGGTCAACTTCGTTTCCCAGCATCCATGTCAGAAATTAACCCAGCAGCCTATGTGGAGCCCACCTGATCAACTGTAATATGCCATCAGTATTCTCCTTGTTTCCTCTGCTGCTCTCAAACTAATCACACTCATGGAGTTAGTTCAAAGAATGGAAAGTTATCTTTGTTTGGAATTATGGTTATTCTTATGCTGCCATTTTACCCAAACATATTGGAGGTAGACACAGCAAAATAATATTTTTAAAAGATATTTTAATAATTACCTTTTAGGTTTGCTTTATTAAACTTGACATAAATCATTTATTAGCACAATTTCTACATGCTTTAAACGAGTAAAGAAAGACCAAGATAAGACTTTCAGATCAGCAGTGGACACAACGTTTTACTACCATTATCCAGTAAATCTTAAAAGGACATTTTCACAGCCAAAGGACAATTCCAATATTAACCTTGCTATGGCTTTCATTAAAAAAGATAATTAATCTAACATATAATTGAAATATAGTCCATGCTTTTCTTTTTAAATTAGATTTACTTTAGATTTTGCTCATGTATGTGTGTTTTAGGAAGCAGTATTTTATTTACTTGTAATTTAACAATCTTAGTTGTATAATTAATACAGTAAAATATATTACTGCATGTAGATGCAAGATTTGTTGTATTTTCCAACATTTCACTGTCACTAAACATGTGTGTGGAAAAGAATGGTTTTGGTTGTAGTGAATTGATTGATTGCCATGTCTCACTAACCAAAGCCAAAAAGTAACACTTGCGTGAGAATCTAAACAGATACACAAAAAGCACAACGGAAGAAAAGAGAAAAACAATCTAAATGCAGAGGAATGAAATAGAACACCATAAACAACAATAATCAGCAACGCAAAATAAGAATTATACAAGTCCAAGTGAAAACCTAAAACACAAAGAGCTACAGATATGACATAATGAGTAAAAAATATGTTTTTGTTGTATAAGGGGAATTTACTGACTTTCTTTTACAAGGACTAAAAAAGAAAATTAAGCATCAATATCTGAACATATGAGAATTAAAAGTTTGTGTCCTCATCATGTTTTCACATGACTGTATTTTTCAAGATCCATTTTCTCGTAGATCATGATCACACAACAGAAGTCTTTAAACAATTATGAAATCATTTTTTTAAACCAGTTTATCTCCCCAATAATTATCCTGTAGTTTGTTTCACAGATCTCAAACTAGATCAAGCTACAACATCTGGCTCTTGTAGCTTGATCTGGTCTTACTTCACAAACAGTGAATGGTGGTTTAGCTGTTTGGCAGAGGCGAAACATTTCTAAATGTAAATAGCAATCACCCTCCTGCTGTAATACACAGCTGAGGCAGGGAAAAGATTATAGGATCTGACCATGAGAAATACTTAGTCTCAAAATTATTTTAAATTCCAGTTTTTAAAAACCATAAAACAACATTTGTCCAAACAAGTAATCATAGTCAGCTACAATTTACCCTTCACATATACTGCTTAATCAGGAACGTTACAGAACATCTATAATAATTATTGAATAGTGAATCATTACTATTATTATAGATCATCATTTAAATTAGAGTAAATCAACATTTTTACTGTTATTGTCTACATTAGGCTTCATTGTTTCTGCTTCTGTATGGAAAATTAGGAGCTGCTACGCAGGAATGAATGTCAGTAAGTATGTTATATTGTTGGGCATTTTCTTCAAAATCTAGTAAAAACCTATAAAAAATATACTTTTAAAACAAAGCTGCTGAACAGAAAAACACGAGTAATCCTTCAGTGCTTTATGCAGATTTTACAACATTGTATATTGTGATTCTACACAACCAAAGTATGGAGTGTAGTTTCACTTTAAGTATAATTTTAGATCTGAATAATAGAGAAAAAAGAAGAAAAACGTGTTTTTTTCTTTTTTCCTAAATTAAAATCATATGTATTAAGTTATATGCATTACATATAACTTTAAAATAGAACTATGTGCATTAATTGAACAGACTAAGTTCCCTCACACAGGAGCTGTGGAAAAAGTTCATACCAAGCCTGTTGAAAGCAACATGTGCGAAGGAAACCCACAGACAGACTCTCACTGTTTAGGAAATGAAGTTAATTATCCTGGCAGAAGAACAACAAGATTCATTATAACTCCACAGTCCTCGGCAGATAATCATCATTAATCATCAAACAAAGAGAAACTGTGCCATAAAAAAGTTTCTGCTTCACTGATTTTAAAGAAGTCCCTGAGAGAACCACAGTTAGAAACATCCAATCAGAGTTTCAGCAAAGTTGGATTGTATTAATCCAAGTGTTCCAAAGTGAAGGTATCAGGGGGCGCATGGACAAATGGAAAGCAGGTGATAAGGATATTAATTATTGAACTGAATTATTGAATTATTAATTCTCAACAATGAATGGAGTAGTTTAACAGTACAATATACAAAAGTAAGGCACCAAAACAGGGGACCCTAAATGAGAAACTTAAGAAATGATTTGTAATTTCAGCTCACAAATGAGTCATTTGACAGAATGAGTATTAAAAGTTTCCCTCCGGATGCCGGCAGGTCGAGCCAATGGCTCAAACCGTTCCAATGTGTTCTCCTGACCCATTTTAGTGCACAATGGAGTCCCAAATATTTCAATCATTTGCAACAGTATAACTTTTTCATCAGTGCCCAGTCACTCTGTAAATAAATACTTTGACTTTCTTAAAAGATATAAGAGCAAATAATAATTAATGCCTTAATTATTTAGTGAATTTAAAGCACGTATAGCTTTAATTGTTTTGTTTTTTCCACATTCAGATTTATTTTTGGGATTTTGAGGCAGATGCTGTTAGAACTTGTAGGTTTTGGTCATTTGTCATCACGTTAAGCAGATGCGTCCAACTGTGACTTCCCGATATGTTATTTATAACAACTTAATGTCTAAACTTATGATACATTGATGCCACACGCCAAAAAAAAGTGTGGCCAAATAATTTGTCAGAATGGATTTTTACATTTTTAGGATGACCTCTATTTCTCTATTCAAGAGTTTGAGTTTGAATTCATTGACTTTATTTATTATTATTATTTTTTACCAATTCATAGCATAAAGTCATCTTACAGAATTAATAAGACTTGTTATCAATTTTTTTTATAATGTATTTGGTCCTAAAATATGTGAGTTATTTATTGCCAGCTTTCAAATGGAGTCTTATTGAGTTTTATCTAGCAAAGAATATATTTCCTTCCACTCAACTTTCCACTTACATGCTTGCATACAACACTTAGTGAATGACTAGCTCTTATAATTGGTAAATGTCCTGCATAGCACATTATCAAGTTAGATGACTCCAAAGCTGTTCACACGGCATTCAGTCAATAACTCATTTATACACACATTCACTCACTGATAGTAATGAGCTACATTGTAAAAATGTATTCAGTTTAAAAATGTGTCGCTCCCTCAGGCACGCTACCACGACCCCTGCTGCATTTCCCTATTAGCACAATTTTTATTCCACAGAAATGGTCCCAATTAATGAAAATGCAGTTTCCTAAAATTTTTTGGTTGTGCATAATAGCCTCGCTCTCAGACACTCAGGCTTAAGCCTTAACCCTCACATGCTCTGCGTGATTCACTTCAAATTCAGTCTGATCTCCTCATTCTCTGAAGCAAGCGAGGGGCACCTACTAAACACAAGTGACTAGTGACTCTCCAATAACTGCACATACAGTAAAGCATTCAAAAAGTGATTCAGGATGCAATTGAGAAGAATTCCCCCTAACTAGTGCCGCCCTGGGCAAAGGTCCATATCACAAAGCACAGCTTAACTCATTCATATTGCAGACAGATTGCTTAGGAAGGTAAGAAATGAAGGATGTTGCCTTTTATGTAAAAGCTAAGTTTGAAAACACAATCAACATAATATTATTTGCACAGAATTAAAACTTTCTGCATATTTATGTTTCAACTCTCATTCATCCTGTCTTGTACATCTAAACAGCAAGATGTGAGCCAGGTCTCAAAATGTAAGAGACACTTGGAAATCATCCAAGAAGAAGGACTAAAAGAAAACACAGAGTCAAGAAACTTGTTTTTTGTCAGAGGTAAAATACATTGCCTTAACCAACATGATTTATTTTTTTCTTTTGCCAGGATGTCGTTTTAAAGTGGTGAACAACAAGAGATCAATATGCATTAAAGTGCTTGAAATTAACTGTTCTTAAATTGGTGTTAAGCAGGAACAACCTAGAGGCTAGAGGTCACTTGAATTAAAGATCAAAGTGGGAGTTGCACTCCTTCCCTTAGGAGAAGATGATCATATCTGTAATCTGCTATGGCTACCTGCTGTTAACGAGCCAAATTAATTAGACAATGATGGCAAACATCTATTGATATAGATCAGATAGAATTTATTGATGCCAGAGGGAAAATCGGCATGTTGTCGTGACAACAGCAACAGGAATCCCAGGATGAGCAGAGCAGAAGAGATACAGTGAGAATGCGAACAAAAACCATGAATAAAAGCAAATTAGAGCAAGGTGAGAAGAGGATGGTAACATGAAAATCAGACAAAGCTTTTAGAATTACAGGCATATTTACACTGTGACAAAGTGGCACACACTCCTTTTAGATCAGAAGAAAAATTAACCTCTGGAAGTTGATCATTTTAAAAATACATGGTTTTTATGGTGGGATATCTACAGGCAAAAAGAATAATTCAAGTGTGAGCCCTTTCCAGCTGTCACTTTTTTCAGCCTATTTCCAGTTCTGTGGTATTTCTGTCCTAACGGTGATGGCCTTTTCTCAACGTCCTCCGATGGGGGATGAGAAAATGATGAGACGATGCTAGCGGGGATATTTATGGCGCTTACTCGACAGGCAAAAACTGTTGCTGTGAGATTTTTCTCCATTTGTGTGGTCTTTATGTTTTCTGATGATATTTTTGTCCAGCACCTAGAAGTTTTAGGAGCTATGGAACTTTTCAAACAAGAAAATTGAAAAACAAACAAAAAAAAAGAATATCTTCCAAAACTTATTGCCAACTTCCTTAGTGCACAATCCAAATTGTGCACTAAGGACAATGCACTAAAGACAAATTTGGATAACAATCCAAATTTGTCTATATGTGTAGAGTAGATTAAACATCTGCATTAATTTTCTTATGCCGGGCCATGTTAAATTGCTTTGAACTAAATCATTCCCTTTAGTCTCTTTCTCTATCACTGGAGTTGATGTCCTACTGGAAGCTGAACCTCTGTCTAAATCTCAAGTTTTTTACAACCTCTAACATGTTTTCTACCAGTACTGTGTATTTAGCTTTATCCATTGACTGCCTTAACACCGATCAGCATCCTGGGCCCTGCTGAAGAAAGTCATTTCTACATTGTGTTGCTAACATTCATACTGAGATTAGATAATGCAAATGTCGATTCTGAAATATCTAACAGGCAGTTAACTGCAATTGATTTTATTTGAAGTGGGAGAGTAAAAGAGTTTTAATAAATTGCACATCATACTATACAGATCTTCTGTATAGTAGAAGATCTACTACTATAGATAGTAGCACTATACAGTGCGCACTGTATAGTGCGCACTGTATAGTGCGCACTATACAGATCTTCTGTATAGTATGATGAAAGACATTTGAGAGAAATTTGATGAAAGGTGACAAACATTTTTAATTCATTTAATCTGACACTGTGGATATTGCGATAAGGTCATGTGACTTTTCAAAACAAGCTGTTTCAATTCCACCTTTTATCTGGGTACTCCAATTTTTTTATGAGTGAGTACAACCTTTGCCACATTCAAATGTTTAAACAGAAAAAAAAATAAAAACCTCCCTTCATGTGTTGTTGTTGCTAATAAGTGTTGGAGTATGTTCCCCACACAAAGGAAATTTCCATCTTACTCTACACCCAGCGGGAGAGTTGCTTTTGTCTGTGATTATTCTTTTCAAGCAGACTTGGAAACCACACATTCCAGCCCATGAAGTACTAATGTTTACAATTAGATTATATTGTTTTAAAACCCAGTTAATGTGCCATTGTAAAAGCTCCTTTCCCCGCCGTTCATTAAAATTACAACTTGACGGAACACAACACACAATCCTCTATATTAAGTTCAATCAGCTCCCTGCTGCTGTCTGTGACGTCACCTTCGTTTGAGCCACATCGAAAGAGAATGAGGCTGATTGCTGCTGCTCAAACTTTGCTATTCCTTTGTAATGGCACTCATTGGGGGCCTTTTCAACAGCTATTTTTCATAACAAATGCTGATTGGTGCTTTTATAACACACACAGAGCCAGTCACCCACAGAGTAACATTTGTGCACATGTCTGGCTGCTTAAAAACACAGAAAATGCTGGGGCAAAATGGGGAAATCCAAAGTGTCAGGCGATTACTGGCAAGAGGAATAAGCCATGTTTCGTTCCTGTTAAGGAAAGGGTGCGCACTCCTGGTCCTGCAACTCTTAGATGTCTCCCTGGTCCAACACACTTGAATCCAAAATGTGAAAGGTGCGGGCTTAGTCAAATACAAATATTCAATTTCACTATTGTTGCTTACATATAATTTAAGATAGTGATGTAAAGTAAAGTTGCGACGAAGAAACCAATTAATCACATTTCAATACAGAAGCTTTGGCAGTTTGCAGCTCTGAAGCATGTAGGTGTTTGTCTACACAATGCCAGCAGGAAAATACATCAACAATGACTTTATAGCAGCAACTGCTGCTGCCCATAAATCTGAAAAGGCTTAAAAGATGCTTTTCAAATTATTAATTTCCCCACAAACAGACACCCCAGAAAAATAACCCCAAGCTATGAATGTCCAAAGCCCACACAAAACCCCAGGACTCAATCCGAGACTTTATAGGTCTCAGTTAGTATTCTCAAAGTTAACAACAACACAGTCACAAAAAAAACAAAAAAAACATAACAGTATGGATAGATTAACAAAGAAAGTATCTTCCCTTAAAAGTAAAAAATGGATTAATAAATAAAATAAAATTCAAGTTTCGAAAGTTAAAGTTGTACCACAAGACTTCCGGAACAATGTTCTTAGATATGGGAAACGAAAATCCTCAACACAAGCATCTCATCTACCAAGCATGGTTGTGGAGGTGTGATCATTTGGGCTTGTTTTGCACCAACAGTACCCAGACATCTTGCAGTGAATGTGAGTACACTGCTATCTCCTGATGTACTCTACACTCAAATGTCAGGTCATCTGGCTGACAGCTGAAGGTTGGACTGAATTGGGTAATTCTAGCAAAGGCGATGTTTTATAAAGAAGAGAGGGTCAAATCTCCTTACCAGTGACATGGAAGGCTGATAAAGTCACACAGAAAGCAACTGTTTTTCTGCTACAATAATGGGGCCCACTTTTTCTAATGACTATGCTTCAAGTCATGGAAATGCATGAGTTTCTGTTGCAGTAAAACTATCTGAGAAAAATCAGAAATGACCCAATATTAGAACCAGCAACCCATAAAAGAGTAGCAGTTTAGAACTCTAAATCCGATCAGAAAATGAACTTTGATATATTTAATTGCCTAACAGCTTATTTGAGCAACAGCTTATTCAGTGATCCTTCTTTTTTCCCCATATTCCTTAAATAAATCAGTGCCCTTTTACAACCATTGAACCTGGATGGGAAGAATCATGTTTCCATGAAACCTAGTTGGATTTGCATCAGCTCAGCCTCAGTGAGGCATCTCATTGGTCCATGAGGTCCATCAGCTACGGCAACTACAGTTCTCCTTTAGTTCACCACTTGAATCTTCTCCCAGCAGAGCTAATGGCTCCTCTGTGACATTTAACACAAAAAGGGGAAGAAGAAGAGGTTCAGTAAACCCACCGGCGACCTTTAACCTCCCATGCGAGAAGTCAAACCGCAGCCACCCACTGTGACATTTCCTCTACAGAGTACTTCCTCAGCTAATTAACCCGTTAGCTGGACAACCTGCTGCACAAAAAAAAAGAGTAATAAAGGAGGAGATGAAGAGAGAAACAGAAAACCGCAAGCACAATGGCTGGACATTTCTGTGGGTCAGTTGCCTGAGAGCTGTTCTCTGGTGCGTGATTTTCAAATTAAGCTCCTATTGCTCTACTTTTATTTCACCTTTCTTCCATTTTATTCATAGCAGTGTGAGCTGTTTATATCTTGGGAAATATTTAGGAATTTTATGGTAGGAAGAAGTGAGAATAATTAGAAATTGGGCAAAATATCCTGAAAACTTATACAGAGAAACCTTTGTGGTTTAGGCAAAAATGAAGGGAAAAGATTATTTTGCATAAAACAATTTCCCCAATGTAGGTATCTGGACTTCACCATAAACATAAGGTGATGGTGGTTCAAACACTAAACCCTGTGAAAATCTATTTCCACAAGAACTGGGACTTCAAATAAATTTGACTTGAACCTTTAGCACTGTTGGCTAATCCCTCTTTTGTGTTTAAGAATATGTCCATCTGTTCTATCAAATGCAGGTCTAAAATCTAGCATAGACATTGCTAAGTTTAAAATATCTGCAACTTTTATCAGTAACTTTTAAACATTATATCCTGTTTTCCTTATCCTCATCTCTGAGTTGCCACTTGGAATTAAAAAGTACCAAACATGTTTTCATTTGCAGGCCAGTTTATCTGTCTTCCTTATGTATGCTTCTATGCACAAGATCTTATGCAGAGATGATGCTAATGCAGTGTAGCACCACAGGGCATGAGTGGGTATGAAAGTAAAATTGTGCTTTATTAAAATTACTGATGCTTCAATGATTATGCTATGTTGTTTCAGACTTGTCAGAATAACTTACAAAAGATGGTTAAAAACACAAACATGTATTTGTCTTAAACAGTAACGTGATTTGATTGGCTGTAAATGTTATCAAGTCAGTAGTTTGATGGAGTGGCTCATTATTCTAACTGGCATGTGAAAAAAAGACCAGATAGGCTGAGCTTGAAGGTGTTTCCATCAGAAAGTGGTGATTTAAAGTGTGCGCGACGCTGGCACGATGGGAACTGAGAAACTCTCCTCAACATCTGTTACCATGGCGCCCTTTAAAAAGTATTGTCCATTAATCGTGTGTCCCCACCTTTAACATACATCCACAGCACACAGACACCATAAATCGAGCTCTCCTGGGCATTCAGTGAGACTTTAGCTGTATATGTGTGTGTGTCATCATCCTCTCTCATTAATGCAGAGACACTAATGTGCTGCCAGCTACAGAAGCTTCTCTTGTCTCAGATGAAATAAAACACACACTCAGAGCTACTTAGCATCCGCTGTTGTTGTGTTTGTGAGCTGTGGTTACCATAGTGAAAGCAGGGTCAACCACCAATAGAGGCCTGATTACCATTAATTAATATTTCTAATTATTCAAGAAGGGTGCAATCACTGCTCTGGTCTGTTTGGCTGTTTATATGAACAAATTATTTTCCCAAATGTCCTGGTCAGACTGAACAAACATGACAATTATCAAAGAAGAAGGTGAAAAGTTACCTAAAAGGTTGAAAATCCAAAAATAAAAAAAGCTGAAAAAAATAAATAAAAAAACCCAAAAAAACCCATATATATATATATATATATATATATAGTAATAGTAAAAGTAATATATCATTTACTTTGTCAAGTAGTATTTTTCAGATCTAAAAGTTCATTGGTGCTACTATATATATATATATATTTGTTTCTTGACACAAGCTTGTGTTTTTAAATGGTAGTAGATAAAGGAAGGATTTATAGATGTTTACATGGCCATTTTTGATTTTCCTTAAGGTCAGACTTGCTTGACAGATTCAGGTTTTTTTTTATTGTTTTTTTTTAAGCACTGTATCAGATAAAAGGGTAAAATGTGTTCCAGGTTCAGATATGGAGTGAAGACACTCATAAGATCTCTGGCGCATATCAAACAACCAGACTAAGACCCACTTTTGAAGTGGTCTTGGTCCGCTTCCAAACGAACTCTGGCACTGTTCCTCTTGAGTATGAATACAGACTGGCTTCAGCGCAAACCAACCACAGGAAATATGCGTCTTTTTGGATTTCGCGAGTCACCATAATGCCATTGTTGGGCATTATGATAAAATTGAGACCTTCTGTGTTGCTAATGCAACTGCTGCTGTATGTAACAAAATCGCACCTGAAAATAAACTTGACTAATTTCCCAAACATGCTTGATTTCTAAATGTGTGCAAACATTGCTCTTCCACATTTTATGAAAATTAGTCTCTGTACTACATCTCATCAATTATAATGCATCAAATTGAGGAGGATTATCTGAACAGAAAACTAAAAGTGTGATGAGTGGCTAAAACACATTTTGTGTGGAAAAAGCACTGAAAAGGAAGGACAGAGAAAAACAAGAAAACTCAATCTTATTCTGTAGTTGCTTTCTTTTGAAGTAATTTTGACATAATGTTATTCATGCCCAGTTCCATCTGAATGCATTATAGATGAATAGCCACTGACCAATGCCAAGACCCCGATTACTCATCAATAAATACCAAGAGCTCTTAAGACATGTTTTATTTACTTTGAGAAGCAGATCCTACAGGTTATATTTGATGCATTTTAAGCTGTTTTTTTTTTCCTTTTAAAAAAAAATAATGTTTTTTTTCCCTTTACATTAGCATAAACTTTGCAGTTGCAATAATCATTTTTGGCCTCTGTCTAGCTAAATAATACGGAAGAGGATTAGGGCCACCGAAAAAAAAATAAAAAAGAATTCTGACTTTAATCGCATATATATATATATATATATATATATATATATATATATATACAGAGAGTATAGCTGTCAGGTTGATTGACAGATCTCTGAGGTAACTTGAGTCATTGTGTGAAACTGACAAATTGACAGTGTGTGTCAGTGTGCACTAGATAATTGTTAAGAGTTGGCATGTCAAGAGCTCTGACAGCATGACATACTGTTGTACGTGTGTGTTTGTGTGTGTGTGTGTGTGTGTGTGTGTGTGTGTGTGTGTGTGTGTGTGTGTGTGTGCGTGTGTGTGTGCGTGCATGTGTGTGGGTGTGTTCACTCAGAAATTGGTTTCTAAACACTGTTTGTCATTGATAATAAAAGAAAGATCGCATATTAAATATGAAGGGGAGATTCACAACTATGAATGTTGTAATATAATCTGGACATGTGCATTGGATTCTACACTGTAAAAATTTACTTTGGAGGATGCAAAATTTTAGTTAATTAAATCACATACTAAGCATATTAGTGTGTAAACCAAACATATTAATATATTTTTTCTGCCAAAGTTATTTTGATAGTAAATCCTACCAAATATTTTGAGAAAAATCTAACTGATGTTAGTTTTATCAAAATTAGCTGTTCCTATTTGCTTGTACTGCAGAGACTGATAAACGTTTGCATTATAAATAAATTTACTCACTTAATAAAAGTTAAAAATTTCATTAAGGTGTATAAGATCTTTGTGTTGGAGTGGAAATTTATGTTTGTACCCAATTCTAGCTAGTCTAGCAGGGGTGCTATTGCTAAAGCCAAACTGGTTGGAAAACAATGTTTTTTAACTATGAGGTAAATGTTGCTTCAGAACGTTAAAATTTAGCTACTGTTTTCAGACAAAAAGTTTTTGTTTCACCTTATTAGAAGAAGTTTAAATATTTATAGCAAGCTTTTACTAGTATGGCAGCAATCTTACTGATTTAACAAAGTAACAAGTGTACCAGTGTGCATACATTTACTATGCTAAAATTGATAATTTCCAGATCTGGCTGTCAAAAATTAAAAAGAATGTAGAATTAAATGTGGATATAGAAAAACTTTAAAAGAGAAAAAATAATGACAAATTGTCAGGCATATAGAATGGTATTCATGAAGTAAAATAAGTAAAATAAACACATGAAACTTTATAACTAACTATTTTGCTCCAGATTTGTCAATTATGTGATATAATTTTAGAACTCTTGTTGTTATTTTTTCTGATAGAATAAATTTCTCATTACACATAAAGTAATTCAGTCACAGACAGGCTACTGTAGATTGTGATGTCAAGTGTTCCATTTATGTCTTCATTTTAATATTTCCTTAGTAATTTAATATTAGTCAAGAACAGCATTTAAATTTAAGCAACTGTTAAACGTGAGCCTTGCTTCAGAACCAACTTCATCTTGAAAAGTTCAGTCATCATAGGTCATTATGAGCCCTTTTACAACTTTAACAAAAAGTTTCAACCTTTACAAAATGAGGATGTTTCCACAATAAAGCCTTTCACATCCAGTGAAACATCCATTTTATGACCCTGAAGGTACATTATCGGGAGAAGGAGAGATAAGCAGCAGGACTGAATCACTGTCTTTGTTGCAGCAGTCTTTGTTCATGTATAGTGGGATGATTTTTATCACTGACCTCCCTGTGAAAAGACAGGGTATGTGTGTGCTGGACGGCAGTTTACCTCGCTCCATGGACACTGCAGGTGGCTGAGGGAACAGGATCTCTAATGTGGAAATAATAGAAACTGACACTTATGCATGCAGAGTTCTGGTGGCTCGTGCACCAAGGTAAGTTCTTACAATATTGACTTTTACTAAAACTGATCATAAGCTGAAAAAGTGTTGCACCTAAAGCTTTAAAGTCCGATGAATAACAAAGACTTGTAAATGACTTGCATGTCAAATGAGCCTGGCTTCCTTTTTAGCAGCTGCTTCCAAAGCACTAGGGTCAAGTTTAATGTGGGTGCATGTCTGCGTGCGTGTGTGTATGTGTGTGTGCGTGGGCGTGCGGGTGTGTGTGTAGACCCAAAATGTCCAGACAGCAGCTAACAGCTTAACTGGGTCTGGCTTCAATCTAATCCATGGAAAAGTGCTTACTCATAGTGCATGTTTCCTATGAGGAGCATACATGCATACATGATGTAAACATGCAAATATCAGCATACATGACATGAGCATGTAGAATAGTAAGCATCGCACTGGATTCCTGTCATTTCCACAAACAAAATACAAACTGTGCTTTTGGGTGTAATGTTGTACAAGAAATTTATGAGAAGTGCAGCTAAATTAAGTTGAAAGGTAAATCCTCAGCAGCTTTGTCAACATACATGACAAGATGTATATTGATAAAGATGCATGTTGTCAAGATGAGTTTACTACTCATCTTGACAAATGGGTTGCCAAAAGAAGATACATTGTGATGGACAGCAAAAACAACTGAATCTAAACTAAATGAGTTACTTGGGGGGGGTTATTTTGTTTTTCGGGGGGTCGTTTTTATGGAAACTGTCTGGAAGGGACAGAGGATAGAAGACAGCTTTCACCAGACCTGGCCTTCTTCCCTGTAATGTGGGGAGAAACTCTAGCCAGGGTATGTGGGCTCCAAATTAGAACAGGAAGGAGCAAAAGAAGACGAGGTAACCAAGAATGAACCTAATGTGTCCCTCGGAGTTAGGGAAGGTTTTCATTTTCCTGTTTCTTCCGATGTGGATCTCAAAATCATGGTTAAGATTTTCAGATTTTTAGAACTAGCTTGCCCGCTTCTCCTCCATGGGCCCAAGTCGCCTCTATCCCACATGTAAATTATACTCCTTGGCTTCTAATGTGCATACTAAATTAAATTACGCAGTCACCCACAAGAGTCCTTCTCCCTTTGGTCTCTGCTTCTGTGTTTTAATACAGTTAGGCACATTTCTTAACTCTTGGCAAGTTATTAAACTGAGTATGTGGAGCAGTTGCACTGCCTCGATATTACACTGTTTAAATTCAAATTTGAACAGTGGCTCGCTATGTATTCATAGTAGTTTAATATTTTTAGTCAATATGTCGTGCACAAACCTCAGTGTATTTTAAAAGCATTTATGAGATAGATTATTACAAAGTGGTGTGAAATTGTGAAGTGAAAGAAAAACAAATTCTACATATAGTTTACCAAACCTTTCAGGAAACCAGAGAACCATCTTCCACTTGTTTTCCATGTTCCTGAACCTGGCTTGAGTTGGCAAATGCAAAATAACATTTGATGCATTTCAGCAACACAATGCTTTCTTCTGGCTACTCTTCTATAAATGCCAGATATGTATTAAGAGGCTTTCCTGGGCGGGTGGTCTCCTCTAAACTTACCATGGACTTCTTGACTTCTGCTCTGATTAATGTTGTGTGTTCTCTAATGTTCTCCAACCAGCCTTTGGAAGTAAATACTAAAGGAATTGTGTTGACTTCATTAAGGGGTATCTAAATAGAAAGGGCTAAACACAGACACACTTCACACTTTTCAGATGACAAAATTGTCATTCTTTTCTTCAACTCAAGCTCAACTTAGTGTATCACATCAAATCCTAATAAAATACAATTAGGTTTATAGTTATAATGTCACAAATTGTAACCATATATGAATACTTTGAAGCACTTTGAAAGGCCTTGTTGCTGAAAATGTGCTATGTAAATAAAATTACCTTACCTTACTTTGGCAAGAGTATGAATGTAAAGAGCAGAATTGATTTGCAAGAAAAAAATAAAAAATCTGGTCACGTGTTGACTAAACCTGTTATAGAAATTCACATTTTCATGTGCAGTTTATGGAATCTGCACCACAAAATGTCTGTCACAAATTCTATACAATTTCCCACATGGATAACAGCTGTCTCCACAGCCACAGAGTCTCCCTAGCTAAACTTTAACCCAAACAGCAGGCCTTCATTTGGTTAAATAATCTCTCCGGATGAGTCGACATAAACTGGGCGAACTGTGGAGAGTGGCATGTCCTCCTTCTCACCCAGACGATCCCATCCACTGCACAACCACATGTGGACAGAACTCCTGGGCTGCTGACAAACCATGCTTCACCCCAACGCCACATCAACCAGACCACTTCTATCTTTGGTTTCACACACTAAGGAAGAATGTAATTAGTGCAGAATTTACAGTTACAGTAAATATAAGTGGGAGGCTGGGGTACCAGACAGGAGAAGAATGAACTTTTTGGTCATATAATCCAACATTTTGCTACCTAGAAGAGGACATGATATAGGATAGGGTCAAGTTACACTTTTAGATTAAAATATTTAGAGGACTGTTTGCACACATATATTATCTGTGACTGGTCCACATGATCTTCTTCTCAGCTACTCCACCTCTAAACTCCAGACAGCAGATTTTTTCCGTTTTGGTTTACAGACTGATACATTTACCAGATTATCTGACCAATGAGGCCAGATAACCTGGTTTGACTGCACTGCTTCCAATCACAGTCGAACCCACATGACAGCTGCTCTGTCGACATTTGACCTCACAGTATCCTAAATTCATTAAAATGCCATAATGACGGTTTCGCCGAATCAACAACAGGTTTTATTCAAACTTATTAGTAAAGAAAGAAAGGTGCAGGGATGGGTGAGTGTTTAAAACCTTATGGTAACTGTTATTCAAAATATCTCTGGGTGTGTTTGGCTCTCAGTCACTCTTCCATTTTACTGTCAGGAGCATGAAAAGAGCCAAAGTGTTTCCAGATTATTTGGTGCATTTTCTTTTCGACATGACTGTTTTGTGAGGCAGCGGTTTTGCAGATGATTGTATGTTGTGTTCAGTTGAATCAGCAAAGATATATAAGGATGTTTTTATTACAATGACAGGATAAATCAACTGTTTTTTAACATTTGTTGTTAATCAATATAGGCTGTTTCTTGTTGAAATGTGTTCAAATAAGCACATTTACAGATAATGTTTATATTTCCTTTCTCCGCAGAACTTAATAAAGCTGTTATAATGTTAAAACATTATTTTCCTGAGAATAAACCACTTATTTTTGATCAATATATCATGCTGCTGCAATGTATCCTTCATATATGGACAAGATAATATCATATTACTATTATATTCACATTTATCATGTTATACCAAAAAAAAAAAAAAAGAAAAACATCTGCTGCACTGTGGTTGCACATCTGAGTACTCTTTGTACAGTTAGGCCCATAATTCTTCATAGCCTTCACAGATTAAGATATATTTATTTTAGTTTGTTTTGTTTCAGGAAATGAGAAAGACATCTACATTTAAAAAAATTAAATAAAATGACTAACAGTTTTTAAACTGTTTTCAGTTATATTTATAGACAAAACGGTAAGTTGGATATGATTAACTCATCGCTACTCAGTGGAACAATCTGTATTGGCATTACAGCAACCAAACTCTTCTTCTCCACTGCTCTACCTGGACACCTAAAATCCAAATGAATTTTGCCAACCAGGGCATCTTATTAAAATCAAAATGATGGAGAGAAACTCAGCTAAAGGTTTTAAACAAGCAGTGCCACCGAAACTAAACCCAATTCAAGTATTTATTGAGCATGTGACCAAAACATGAAACAGTCCATTTTTCTGCTTCTGATTGCACCACTTGGAGCCCCCCCCCCCACCACACACACACACGCACACACGTACACACACACACACACACACAACTTCCTCCCCCCAAATCCTTTATAGTTTCAAAGGAGATAATTCACTCTTCACAAAGATGTTTCTCCCATTCAATTTTATTAAAGAAGAACATAAACATCCAGCTGAGAGGTCTAAAGCAGTCTGAGTCGACTTTGTTTTTATTTGAATTTAGCGTAAGAAGGTTTTTTTTTTTTGAAAGTTTGCTTTTCTGCTTTCTTGCAACAGTACAAGCAACTTTATGATGCAATTGTAGATTACTATGCAGATAAAGTAAGAAAGACTCCAGGGATGGAAGGGAGAATGTTCTACTTAGTGACAGTTTTATAATGATGCTGGTTTTACTGATATTTATTCACTAGGTGTAAAAACTCTAGTTTTTATTATTGATTTGTGTGTTTCATAATTGCCATAAACAGAACAGTTTCTGACAATTATCATAAAACATATTTGTCTTTCATCATTTACGAAGAGTGGAAATGCCTGGTTCTTTCTTCCCCCGACATGATATAAATATGATTTACTGTGCCCTTTTTTCTCTTGTCATCATGTTTTGAAAAGAATTTGTGGTCTATGGAGTTTCCCACATTGTCTACGTTTTTGATCTTTGATTTTCTTAAATCATCTCCTTAATTTTCCCATGAACTACATGGCTTGAACCATGCAAATAGTTAGAACAAGGCTGAGGAGAGGCAAAAAAACAGTGAGCCCACCCTTTGACTTTACGGGAAATGGGAGGCCGTGCTGAAATACCAAGACTATTTAAAATGGCTTCATTTGACTTTAGAAACTTTACCTCGTAAAGTAGAGATTTTGTCTACCTTATTGCGTCCAGAAAAAAAAAAAAAAAGAATCACAAAACACTTGTGATTCTTTTTGTTTCAAAACAAAAAATGTGTATGTAGAGGTTTGCACAGACAGGACTATATGCAGAAGGGAATGTAATGCAGGCAGAACAGTGCAATATGAAACCCCAAATCTCCTGGGTGCTATTCATATATTACAGGATAATTTATATGCTATGAAAGTGATTTTTGGTTTGGTGGATCAAATTCTCCAATTAGGCTTCCAGTGTACCGGGCCAATATTTATAAGCACCACTTAGTCTGTCTGTCTCCAGCCAGTCTGCAACCTTTGAAGGAATAACTGCAGTCAAAAACACATTAGCACACCTGCTGCTAACTGGTTGAACAATCAGTCTGTGATCATCAGTTTTATTAGCTTTGCCTTTAATTATGAAATGCTTCAGCAACACAGTTCTTCCCATGGAATGTGTATTTTGTATATGATGGAATGAATAGTTGTTATTCAATGAGAAGCTCATAAATCCTCATCTTAGACACAATTTTGCACACATTCTTTCAACTCCTGAACTTACTCCTTTAAACACCCACCAGGGTCTGCACTGCAAACTGTGAAAGGCATTGTAATGATATACACAGAGAAGTCATACGCTTACAAATTATTACAGTAAGGAGAATGAAAGTTAGAAGTGTAGAAAAATTCTGGAGGGAAAGAAACCATTGGAAACTACGAAAGACAGGAGATTTGGGTGAAGCTTCACCTCCCAACAAGACAACCACCTCAGACATACATGAGAGCTGCTGTGGGAAGGTTTCAAACAATCAGTGTGTTGAATTGTCCCAATCAAAGATGAAACCTCAATCCATTTGAGAATTTATGGGCAAGACTTAGAAATAAATCTGAAAGAAAAGCCACAATAATTAAACTTTACTGAGCATGTCAAAGATAACAGGCAAACATTTGGTCTCTGTATCTGTAAATGAGACATACCCCAAAAGACTTGGTGATGCCACCGAAGTGAAAACAGATTCTACACCATATTGATCCTGCTGGGATAAATATGAATATATGCCATATTGTTCCCGTTTTTATTTGTAAAGATATTTGTAAATTATATCCTTTTTCTTACATGTCACATTTATGCACACTTTGCGTTTGTCTCACACACACAATCACAATAACATGCCACAACTCTCTTCACTTTATATGTTATGTATGTTTACTTTTTGCACTTCATGCTGTTTCTATAAAATGCTGCTCAGATTTGTTTTATATAAAAAATATCCCGGCTTGCTTTAGCTTCATGGCAAGAAACTGCATCATGAACAACTTTGAAGGAATAGGAAAATTAAATAAGCAATGGTTGCCTCTAAGGTTGGTCAAAAGTAGTTGTTTAGCGACATAGCTTCTTAATATTTAAATCATGAATGCAGAAAATTGTTCATTTTTTATTTCCCTGACCTTTGTTTATTGTGAAGGCTGCTTTTATGTCTACTTGTTTTTACTCACAGTCATATTCACCACATTCTGGTGAGAGATCCCATTTGTGTGGCATTCTGCACAGCTTCCCTACCAACTGTCACACTGACATATTTTGCCTTAGGCAGGGAAAAAAGGAAGCAACTGCAAACCGTTTACACTGGTTAAAGGTGCAGGGTACTGTGTTTGCACTCACTTCACTATTTCTAACTGTTAGCCTGATTTTAAGACTAGAAAAGTGTGGAGAGCAACATTTACTGTGAAATTCTGTAGTGAATCTTGGTTTAGCCATGCTACAGATGGAGTTAATGTTTAAGGTAGTAATGTCTGTATTTGGATGGAGTGTGTTGCTGCATTTCCCAAATTACATGTCCCATCTCTTTAACACCACGCCTGCTTCATTCTGGTTCATAACCTTTTTACTGGCCTACAGACTGAATTTCCTGTTTTGTTTGTTGTAACAATTATTTAGTACAATTCCCTGCAAAAATTGTACTTTAAGAGTATTTTACTGGATGGTTATGTGATAAACCAATGTGTACATAATTGTGATATAGGAAAAAATGTTACATGCCTTCCAAAGTTTGCACAAACTACAATCAAGTTCCACTTAATGAGTATGTAGAAGCATAATCTAATACATGTTCTTATATGTTTTGACCTGATCATTTCCATAGTGGCTCTGGTTGCAGGTTTAGGACTGTTGTCCTGCTGAAAGGTGACTCTGTCCCAGTCTCAAGTCACCGCCTCAACTGTTTTTATTCGGCAGTTAGCTCCATCCATGTTCTCATTAACGCTAACCAGCTTCCCCACATTCTTAGTTTTGAGTCATACATAAGGACTGCATGAAGATGGAAATGTTTAATTTGGCTTCATCTCAGCAAAGTACTTTCTTCCACGCGTTTGTTGTGACCTCAGTCGGACTTCTTGTGTCTTTTGATCAACAAAGGCTTTTTATTTGCCACTCTTCTACAGAGGCCCAATTAATAGTTATTGTGTTGACAGATTCTCTAATCTAAGATGTGGATCTCTGCAGCTCCTCCAGAGTTACCATGGGTTTCTACGTTGCAGTTCTTATTAATGCTTTCCAACTCAGCCCTATCACTTTAGGGAATAAGATAATTTCCAGAGGAAATCAGTTCTTCTGGATTATATTTAGTTTTATAAGATTGAAAAAAAAAGAAAAAAAAAAGAAAGAATATAAATGCTTGCCAAATAATTAACACTTTCAGTTGCTCCGGGTTGAGTTACTGTGGGTTATTTGTCACCTTTGGTGAACTAACGAGAACCTTTTGTCATCTGTGATGGCTGTCAGTGTGCTGATAAAATTACATAGCAGCTGGAAATCACCAGTATTTGATTCCACTCACCACATTCACCTTGAATTACCTTGCTTTAGTTTTCTGTGTAGCTCCTTCTGTGCAGTTTTTTTTCCATACAACTTCAGAGGAAATTTTTACTTAACATTTTCAGTTATGTGACAAACTACGTTTTCCTCATTCACTCAAAAATAAAAGAATGACAGACTTTCCACTTCCTTTTAATTGCCTCTGCTGCCTCAGAGCTGATTCAGAGTCAGCTTTTGGCAACATTTCAGATGTACCATAGCTGGTGGTACATCAGCTATGGTTCCCAACCCTGGTCCTCAGCGCCCACTGTCCTCAAGGTTTTTGATGTGTCCTCTTTCCAGCACAACTGATTCAATTGATTAGTTTGGTGGTGTTCTTTGAATAATTGTTTGGCTGCATGAACCAAGTAATCTTCAGGTCATAAACTGATGTCTGGACATTTGCGAATTTTATGAAAGCGTATAATTTATGGTTCTGTCAATTGCCACAAGTCTAAAGCAGCATAGAAACCCCAGACTACCACTCTACCACCATCATGTTGGACTGTTAGGATGTTGTTTTTATTAAACATTGGTAGTTTTATGTCAAATGTAATGGGATTCAAGCCTTCCAAAAAGTCTCACTTCTGCCCCATCAGTCTCCAGAATATTTCCCAATATAACCAAGATGTTCTTTTGTCAAATCTCATATGGGTCTTTGTGTTATTTTTGGTCAGGAGTCACAATTCCTGGATCACCATCATTCCAAGCAATGGGGTTCACTGGAGTCCCAACACCTCAGAAATGATTTTGAACCCCTTTCCCAGGTGATAGATAGCAGAGACTGTTTTTCGTCTATTCCTACAATTCTTTTTATTGCCACATAATACGTTGCCTTTTGAAATCATTGTCTTAGACATCTGCCTTTTGTAGTTTTTCTGGTTAAGTTTGTCAGATTTTACAATTAAGGGGGCAACTGGCTCTGTGGATTGCGTAGTCGTCTTGTGGTCAGAAGGTTGTCAGTTAAATTTCAGCTTCTTCCTCTCATATGTCAATGTGCCCCTGAGCAATACACTTAACCCCAATTGCCTACTGATCTGTGTGTCGGTATATAAATGTGTGTGTGAATGTGCTTTGAGTGGTCAAAATGATCAGAAAAGTTCTATATAAGATCATCTAATTTAATGGCCTAAATCTTTTTAGTGTGGCTAACCAAAACAACAACAGCAGAAATCTCTGAGGGAGCAAATCATGTATCACACATCTATAGATGCAAAACGAGTCCTTTAAAACTGGCATCCCAGTCACAACTCCTGCAGTTATTGTCTAAAGGAAAGGAAACATTATTTTGTTTGTCGATGCAAATTCTGAGTAAGAGTTGCCTGAGGTGCATTTGGGGTAAGGAGAGTAGAATAACCCTGGAGACTCCTGCTTGTGTGTTGTCTAATGTGCAAAATGGCATTCATGTGACACTGCATATTCCAGAGGCGTGAGGTCCATTATAAGTGAGCTTGCCAGAGGAAAATGTTGTTAATGGGAAACAACCAGACTACTTTCTCTGCTCTGCAACAAATTTTTTGTAGAGCAGGTTCTCTCCTGTTCCTCTTTTACTAGTTTTTGTGTTAATCTGCATCTTCAGACTTAGCAACACATAGTGTGACAGTTAAAATATCTGTGCAGATCAGTTTATTAGATACCAATATCTGCTACTGTACATTAATTCGCACTTTATTTATGATGACACTGGTACACGCCATGCATAACAGTTACCGCCCTTTTTTCCTCTCTGTCTCAACTGCCCATCTTCCCTCCTCCTTCCCCGCTCCTCTCCTGGTTGCAGTTGTATTTGTACGCCTTGGGAAGATTACAAAGAGGTGCTTTGTGAGGGGATGCAGCTGCTGAAATTCAACTAGATCCAGCTGAAGAGAGAAGGGAGCAGGTGGGTCAACAACGCCACCCTGCTGTTCCCAGAATATCAGGCTGCAGAGCTGTGCCTCCCTTTTTTATCCCCCAGCACAGATACGCTCTGACACATGCACACACATCCTCAGCGATCCCGTTCCTCGACCAGCATATGCACACAAACTCTGCGCCTTGTCGAAACACAAATACTGTTTACACCCACATCGCGGGAATACAGCAATATGCACGTGTCAAAAGGGCTGCCTCAGTGGAAATACTGCCCACTCATACAAGCGTGTTTAACAAGAATCATTCAAACAGTGGGAGAATGTTGGCAGATAATTAGCAACACAAAAATAAACCCTTCCAACACTAAAATTGGTTCTACCTATATTTCTAAGGCACGCCTTTGTTGCTTTATTTTCTAAATTCATTAGAAGCAGTAAGGATGAGGAACGACTGCAGAAAGCAGAGGAAGGTCCTGTCAGCTTTGTGAAATGAAGACCTTAACAGATCAGGATGCTGCCAAAATGCTGGATTTCTGCATCACAATGGGGGACATTTGTAAGATGACCTTCATCCGTCTTTGTAGTGCTATGTGGCAGGGAATTGAGAAAGGAATGAAAGAAAGGAGAGGAAGTAGTACTGGCCAGTGTTTCTGCTTGCTGAATGGGATTGCATGTCTAACCATCATCCTTGCAGGGAGCGTACTATGGCTGGACCAAAGTTTTATAACATCCACATAAACTTATTTAATTGTTTAGCTATCCTTTCTGCAAATCAGTAGACACAGAAGATTTGTCCAACTAAATCTTCATCTTGTAATGAGTAATTCTAAACATACTGAGGAAATTATGAGAAGAAACAAAATTAGATCAATATCTTTTAACTATGCTGTCACATCCCAAAACTTAAAAGTTATGGTTGATATGGTGTAAAACTACAATTTTCATTTGTTAAAACTGTTATTTATAAAGAGAAATAATCTATTTTAAAACCAGAAAATAAAATAAAAACAATATTTTCAAAGTATGAAAAATCATTAAATCTTAATCTGGATTCTATTTTTAATAAAACACAAGTAATGTGAAAGCATGTTTTTTTGTAACACAAAAGCGCTGGATGGGAGCACTCTAAAATTGTCTCTGAATATTGTACTGTTTTTAAATGAAATAAGGATATAACCAATTGCGGCAGGATACCATTTGACAAAATGCAATGTTCACTTTTTTTACTGTGTGGTGTCAATTCTTTTTTTCACTTTGTATTTTTATGTTTTTATGACAAAAAGAACTTTGAACTGCCTTGCTGAAATGTGCTAAACAAATAAACTTGATTAATTGATTAATTAATTTACTTAAATTCATCCAGTAGATTTTCTACCCGTCAAATCAGCAAACAGAAGGATATTTGAACAATGACATTCATTTTCTGTGCTGTTTTAGAATCGAAGTCAGCCTGTATTTTCAATAATGGCAGTGGAAGAAGTGATTGAAGCCATTCAGTCTGTCTTGGCCACCTGAAAACATTGAATTAACATTAACAGCCGCCTCTTCGGCTCAGCAGTTCTCTCTTCGCAGTGGAGCAAGGTTTTCTATAGCGCAGGCGATTTCCGGTAAGCTTCATAGCACCGAACTGGCACATTACATATGTCACGGGAAAACATTTAAAACTTTAACAGACTCCACACTTCCAGGAAGCAATCATTTCTTAATATCTTAGGACCCAGGCCCTCTGTACAAAGGCCTGGTCTTTACCAGGCTAGCAACACATAGTTCTCGCTATACTTTTTTTATGGGGAGGATTTTCAGGGAATGTGTTCTCTTTCACTACAAAACATTTGTTGATGTTGACAAATCCTTTGGTCTCGTCAGTAACCGACTCAAATTAATGATAGATTATACAGTTTATCAGTTTTGTCACTTTCCTTCAGCTACTGATCTAACATATTGAAGTGAATATTTGGGCCCAAATGACATTTTGCGAAAACTAACTGTTGACTGCATTATATAGCTTAACTCGTGCAACAAGTTATCATTTATACAACTACATTACTGCAGTCCCCTCATGAGTGGACTGACAGCATGTGCAAAAGTGAGACTTCCGTCTACATTCATTGTTCTTGGGTTTTACAAAAACACTGGTGGTTAACATTTGATATTGTGAAAAAGCCAGTGCCTACTCCTATTAAAAATTGTTGTTTCTCTCTGGACAAATTGCCATCTTTTTGTCTTTATCTTTTGAGCTGCAAAACTTAACACATCACCCTTATAGGAACAAAAGACAACAAGCTCTAAAATTTATGATGGATGCAAGACCCTTCCCTTTTCTATTTTTAAATATTCTTTGGGATATGTATCAATGTGTCATAATTTTTATGAGTTAAACCAATTAGTTGTAAGCCGTTCCACTGGCTTTGTTGAAACTTAAACTCTATGTTTTTAGCATCACACAACTTTTACCTATTATTTATTGCCCATGTATTTTATTTTAAGCTTTGATGGTATCAAATACAAAATGCAAATACTACCCGCTCTACATCAATATAGAATCAATGAAGTAGTTTCGATTTGCTCCAATTTTCTGCAAACATGTTCTTGTTGTCAGGGAAACATGCAACCACACACATCTCTTTCAGAGCAAATAAATTAGCTTTGACAGAAAGAGAGAAAGAGAGAGAGTGCTTACAGCAATGAGATAAATACCATTTGAGAGCATTTATGTTTGTTTTTCTTCTCATTTAAATGAAATGTGTAGTTTTTTTAGTCCGCTTTGTTTCGCTTGAGGATCATGTGCTGCTCTAATGTGAAACCTCATGTTGTTTTTTGGAAAATCTGTCTTGCGACCCAGAAAAACATTTCCTATTCATTATATTTATATGGAAATTATTTTTTGAATGAAATATAAATCAGGACATTGTATATTTAATATAAATATTTAACAAAATATCACCTTCTATTAAAAAAATGAAAATTATATATATATCTATATATATATATATATATATATATATATATATATATATATATATATATATATTTGGAAAAATACAACTGATTGATGAATAACTCAAAAGGAAACTTTAAAAAAGCTAGTTCACCTGTCAATAATAAGTCTATTTGTGATTCATTGCTATTTTTATCAGTTAGTTGATGTATGCAATATTTAGTGGAGGATTTTGCGTAAATACAGCCTATATATAATGCAGTCCTGTACAAAGCATGTCACCTCTCTGTTCTCAGCAGCAAACAACTCAAACAGCTCAACATACAGGAGTTCCCTGCTCTCTTTGTTCTGCACATATATAAAAGCAATACATAGTTGTTCAGGGTGAAACAAATAAGTTATAACTATGGACCCCTTTCTAATGCTGCCCTCGGCATCTGTTCATATGACCAAAATCAAAAACAGTCTCTGCATAGATGTATAGTTTTGAGTTTAGTGACATGATATCAGATCCATCATGGCGCCATCTCACACACCCTGCAGGCTTACTGCTCCCTCCCACACCACAGGAGAAAAGCAATGTTCAATTTCTTCATGCAGTGCTCCTGGTTATTATTCACTGTCTTTTCTGTCACTCTGGTTCATGTGATATTGAATAAACAACACATTCTGGATCATTCTGGGTGTCTTAGCTGCTCGGATAATAGTTTCTGTGGGAGAGCAATCATCATTAGAAGGTGGATGTTTAAAAAAACGCAGACTTTCGGCCATCTGGAGCTACGTCTCCTTGTGTTTTAGAGTGTGGGAAGCTGCAAAAGCTTGTCACTGGTTTATATCAAATCCCTAAATGCTTCATCAACCCTCTGCTTGCTCGTGGGTGTGTGGAAGTTATTGTTTAAGGCTCTTTTTTTTTTTCTTGTGACCAATTACCAGCCCATCATTGTCATTTACCGTCATCTACATCAATTCATTTGTCAATAGGAATTTGTTGAAGCCCTGTAAATATGTCCAGCCCATATTTCTGAAGTTTGACAAAATGAAACCAGATGCTGCTGCCCTTTGCTCAGAGCTGTATCATGTTAACCGATTCTGGGCAACGGCCTCAAGATGCAACATTTCTCATCTCGCTTCCATGTCTACGCAGTGAGAATTATGGTCTGCATATTGCCTTGAGAAGCATCACGCCTGATTGCCGCCATTCTCACATCTGCTTCCTGGAACTGCAGCGGGGAAGTCTCCAAAGAGCTCCCAGTGGAGTGTGCGGCATGTGTGCTCACATATGAGGCGAGAGCATGAAACGAGGTGGGGAAGGGGGGCTTGCCGGAGTGGTTTATTTTCAAAGGGTAGTGCTGAGGATGTGTTGAGAGGTTGAGGAGTTGAGAGGGCTCTCTGCACTCCGGTTTGGATTTCACCTCCCTGGGATACAGCTAAGGCGAGGGGAGGTTAGTTTAGGAATGGACGGATGGGCTCTGTAAGGATTTTATGTTTAGAAAACAGAGCAAATAATATTTAGTTTGTTTTCGAGGGTGGTAGAATAAAGTGATTGTCTTAATGTGGAACAAAACTGTATAATTGCTGTGAAGGTTTCCCAAATCCTTTGGGACACCTTTCACTTTTAAGTTTCGTGTCAGAAAGGAAAGCATGCAAACAACTAAACTGAACTCCAGGAGAATGAGGAAGTAAGCCATCCTCGCCGGTGCCAGTTAACTGTCATGTTCATACTGTTCATTTCCCTATTTTTCCAGCGGCTGCAGTAACGTGATAAGCATCACTCCAATTGGGCCACTTTGCATTGAAAAAAAGGCCCAGGTAATATGAAAAATGTAAAGAGGTAAACTGAACTTATTTGCTTATTCAAAGCCAACACTCTCTTTTTCTTGCCCGTACCACACATACGTCGTCCAGCTGTCACAGCAAACTGGAAAGTTTTGAATGCAAAATAGGATGCAAAGCTCCACATTTGCATTACAGTACAGCTTCGGTTCCAAAACGCTGAGGCTCACCATGGATATCACTTAGAATTTGGCAATCTGACTCGTTGCATGCATCATTTCCTGCAAAAGCAATCTAACTTTTTTTTCTCTTCAGCTTTAATATTTTTTACACCCTATTCCTCTTTAGTAAGTAACTATGTATTATATAACTCTTAACAATGCTTCTCAAATGGTAAACAGCAAAGCAGACATTTTGCCTGTCTGCTTTTTATGCCTTTTCTTGTGTTTAATGAATATTACAGTTTTTCTGCACCGGCTGCCCGTCTGCCTGCCAAACAATTAGGCTGCTGCTGTTGGAGGTGTTTTTTCAATCAGACGTGCATGAACCAGAGCATGTGCAGCCGCTGCCAAGAATATAATTTTTCTTTAGTTTTAACAACTGTTAAAAAAAGAAAAAAAAAGAAAAAAAAATGGTTGAGCAGATTTATAGGGACTGAAGCTAATTATAAGGACTGGACTAAGGATACATAAAAAGATAAAAGAAGAAATCAATTTAGATTTATAAGAAAGTAAATCTAAACGTATTATGTGAATTGCATGTTCTTTGTTTTATTTTGTGAATCAATAATCTAGTTGTAATATGTTTTACCCTAAAACAAGAATTTTAACTCAGTGTAAATAGACTTCCATCTGTGTTTCGTGCAGAACCACAATGTAGATTAGCTGTTCTATGACATGATCAGGTCATTTTTCTCTGGCAGACTCCTTTACCAACTAAAGTGAGTTAAGTGTTTCAAACAGGCAGCTTAGGTAAGATGCAAGAGTTTCAATGCTCTCCTGTTGTGTGCAGCAATATTATCTAAAGAGAGTTTGTTTTCTTACGTAGAGCTTTCTTGGGAGGTGAAATAAATAAGCATGTGTAATAAATATGCTTTAATATGAGAACTGACTGACCTTCACTTATTAGGACAGATGTGTAAAAAGCCTTCAAATAAATATTGTAGCAGCATCATCTTCTATTGAAAAAGCATCCATTAATTATTATTCAGTAAAGAAAATAAGAGGTATAATGGATGATGATCTTTATACATTAACCATGACACATAAAAAATATCTTGGGGTAGGATCATGGTACTACAAATTAAATATAATTATTTAATAATAGCTGTTTGCTTGAAGAAAAAGTATGCACTTATATGGGTCTGGGGAAATGATTGGTGTGGCAGATCTGATTTAATCTGCTGATTAAAAAAATACAAAGATGTAGATGAATTCCCTATATAGTTTCCCTCATTCATGTACATCCATTCCCACATGCTCTCAGGGGTCTTTGGGTCTTCCCCTTTCTCTGACACTCCTACCTTCACATCTCACATTGTTTCCCTGTTTTTCTTTTGAAATCATCTGACTGTTAGCGAAGGAGTTTCCAGCTTGCTCATGTTTGCTGACTCATCTATCCCGATAAGCCCACTTTCGTTGGGAGTCTCTGTCCTGTCATTGGCTCCCACAGGTCTCGTAAAATTGAGAAAGATTCTGTGATATTTTGCCCTTTTCTACTTTACATTGAGCCATTCCCCTGGAAAAAGTTATACTTCCACAGTTTTCAGTCCTTTCTCCGTTTCTGTTTACAAAGGGTGAGGTTCTTCTCCTCACCTCTTGAGGCAAGACCACACAGTGTGTGAAAATCTGCTCCACAGACACACCTCGGTTTCTGCACACAATAAAACACACATACATGTTTTCTCACTACAAATGGTTTCACACTTCAGCTGAGAGATGCAAACACATCCCCACTTTGTTACAGGATGGAACTATTAGTCGTTTTATACACAGCACTGCAAGCGAGTAGCTGCTGAAGGTAGAGTTGTGCTGTCTAAACAACTGCAAACAAATAATATAATTGCCTGCAGTTCATCAGCACCAGCATGTCACTCAATGAGTCTGCCAAACAGAAAAAAAAATACATTTTATATCAACTTCAGATGTGAAAACCAAAAACTCTTCTCAGTTTTCCTTGTCCTCATGGGTACGTTTAATTTCTACTTGTTTTTTTATTTATAAACTATTCCTGGAAGAGCTGAGTTTGGCCTGGTTAGAATCAGATTTGATTTTGTAATTCCCTTTGTGAGCTCTGTGAAGCTAATTGCATTTAGTCCATGCATCCAACCACTTCAGGTTTGTCAGTAATCACTTGAATTTACCACTGAGACTTTCCATGAGATGTCAAACACCTAATTTAATTTTACTAATGGCTCTATTTATTCACACACCTTACACACCAGTGGTTTCTGATTGCAAGATCAGTGCAGTCAGAAATTGACTGCAGTCTTTAAAAGTAGATCTTGATTGTTTAAGACAAAAGAAGAGAAGCTAGAGAAAATTTTTGCAAGTTATGGAAACATAAACAAATAAATATGTCAAAATACTGTTTAAGGCCCTTTCATATCTCTAAGAAAATGTGATGATGGAGTGATATGTTTGCTTAAATTTGCAGATATTTAGCAAAAAAAAATTATTTCATATAAAATCTCATAACATGTGTTCTCCCTAATTATGTTGAATTTCTAATAAATTCAAAGAAAAAACCAACTTAAGACACAGCAATATAATTTTCTTAGTTTTTTTTATTTTAATATATTTTAAAATAAAAACATTTCTATGGACTTATTTGTTTACTAATTTTATCTGTATTGTTCGGACAACTAATGTATTATTTTTTTTACCAAAATATAAATTTTCAATCTTAACGTTGCTTTATATTTTTTCTCTCTTTTCTGTTTAAATGTTTTTGTTTGAAGACACATTGGGTTCTCTCTGTGGTAGAAGACTTCCGTGAGTGAATTTCTTGGTTAATATGATAATGGTCCTGAAAACCCGGTATAATTTAAAGTTTGACTTAGTGGAATGGCTGCTATGCACATCAAATCCCACCAAGCAAATTATCTGGCAAAACATTTAAAGCAAACAATCCACCATCTGCACACCTAAGATGAAAAAACACTGTTATAACATAAAAAATGGCCAAGTCCTGAGTTCATAATTATATTAGTGATCAATTATGTTTGTTAGAAATGTGAGTTTCAAGCAGCACCAACGAATGATTACTGCCAGACCCACAGTGATGCTCAGGAGGAGTGTGGCAAATGCCACTGTCGGACAGCAGGGAACCGGGGAGCTTGCCCCATCAAACCATAAGTTTCTGAAAACACAGAAGAAAAAAACTTGTAATGTGCGGTCAGTGTGGTCCCGCCAGACCAGGGTAAAAAATTGTGGGGTCTAAATTGTCCTGTCTATTAGATCACAGGAGGGTCGAGGTAAACCTGAGCAACAACATCCATCCATCCATACATTTTCTAACACTCTTGTCCATAGTGGGGTCAGGAGGGGTGCTGGTGTCTATCCCCAGCTAACGTTCTGGCCGAGAGACGGGGGGTCACCCTGGACAGGTTGCCAGTCTGTCGCAGGGCAACACAGAGACAGACAGAACAAACAACCATGCACACACACACTCACACGTAGGAAGAATTTAGAGAATCCTAACAGTCATGTTTTTGGACTGTGGGAGGACTGTGGGAACCCACGCATGCACAGGGAGAACATGCAAACTCCGTTCACAAAGACCCCGGGCCTGGAATCAAACCCAGGACCTTCTTGTTGCAAGACAACAGTGCTACCAACTGTGCCACTGTGCAGCCCACCAACAACATGAAGTAGACAAAAATATCTCAAATGCAAAACATCGTATGATCCAAAGTAAACTTTTTCTTCCTCTTTTTAGTTTTTTTAAAAATAAATTTGACAATAGGTGACAGTCTATAAAGTGTTAGAAATCCACTAACACAAACAACACAGAACCTTGGCAAACCTTACCAGGAATGGCTGGCTAACCAAAATCCTTTCGGATCAAGAACTCATCTGGGGCATCTTGAAACTACTTTATCCCAGAACAACATCTAAAGCACTGCAGACCTCTATGGCTTCAGTTAAGCTCAGGGTTTATGATTCAACAATAAGAAAGCACTTCTGACAAAAAAGAACAGAAAGGCCTCTCTCATAGTTGCTGATAAACACCCCAACAATCCCTATAACTGTTGGGAACACACTCTTTTGAAAGAAAAATGGCAAGTGTTTGCTCAGTTATAGGTACAACTCAAGCAACCATTAGTGGTTGCAGTGTGATGGAAGCAGCTTGACTGCTGCACAATGGAACAGTTGTTAGCACTGTTGCCTTGCAGCCCGGGGTCTTTCTGCATCTAATTTGCATGTTCTCCATGTGTATGCATGGATTATCTCTGGGTACTCCGGCTTCTTCCAACAGTCCATAAACATGACTGTCAGGTTAATTGGTTTCTCTAAATTGTTGTTAGGTGTGAGTGTGTGCGTGCATAGTTGTTTGTCCTCTCTGTCTATGAAGGACTGGGGACCTGTCCAGGGTATATTGTACCTCACTTCTTGCCCAATGACCACTGAAGATAGTCACCAGACCCTCTTGCAACTTTGTTTTCAGAAAATGGATGGCTGGTCTGTGGCTACTTTGCTGCTTTAAAACCTCAATGTCTCAGGAACTGATGAATTCATGCTTACAGAAAGTCCTGAGGCTGTCTGGAAATCAGTTTGTAGCCTTAAGCCTTAAACTGAAGTGAAATTGGATAATGCACCAGGGCCAAGACAAATCATCAAGTCCATCTCTGATTGGCTTGAAAAGCACTCAGAGTTTCGGAGTGGCATAGTCAACATATAGACTTAAGTCTGATTGAAATGCTGTGATATAAGGCTGCTCTATTTTTGAGACTGAAATAAAACAATTCTGCAAAGAAAGATGCAAGATCCCTGCAAAGCGATATGAAAGACTTATTACTAGCTATGCAAATGCTTGAAGGCAGCTGTTGCCACAAAAAGAGGCAAAACCCCTTATCAGCTGTAGATTCCTGTAAACAGCAACGTGTATAGGGAAATTCTCATAAATACAGTGTGTTGATGAAGTAGCTGCAGTGGAAGCGGTATGGCATGGTTTCTGGGAAAACAGCATTTTGGTCAGCAGTAGTATTCAAACTGCTTTTACTCTTGAAGGAAATTTTTCAGATTTGCATTGATCTAACTTTGTTCATCATGGTGGTCCTGGAGGCCGTGGGTGGGTCTTCATCTGGTGTGACAGGGCTATTAACAAGGAAAACTCCACTGGGCATTGAACATGCAGAGAAGTGCCTCCTATCTTTCATAGGGAGAGAGTATTAGAAGGCATGTCATGTACTTTGTTAGATTATTGTTAGGGCTTGTAAAATTATAAACACAATTTGAGGTAAAAATAATTGGCTTACAGTCCATTAGAGCCTCCAAAGTGTATGTTATACATCACAGTTATTACACATGCTTTCTGATTTTTCACTTTTAGGATGTTATTTTTGCCAAATGTAGGTTTGTGAGTGAAAGTAATACAGATCATCCTGGCTCTTGCCAGCCAGAGCAGCTATCCACTCTAATTAGAAAAACTGGTAAATTTGTTTACAAACCCTTGAGACAAATTAATGATTTATTGTTATAAAATGTTGTCATATTGAAAAAAGTAGAAAATCCAACCTTTATTATTCAGTGGAGCTAAAAAATAATTAAATAATCCAATATCCAAAATCATAAATCATCGTCTTTACATTTTGTTGCGCTCCCATCAGTTTCTAGAAAATTTAATAAAGATGACACAAAACAGAGACGTATCTCTCTAAATTGTTAGAAATGTAGAAGACAAGGTAAAATACCATTCAAGTAGCTTGGATGTGTGTTGATCTTCACGAGTCAGGAAGTGGTCAGAAGAAATCAAGCACAGGCCTTAATTAGCCCATATCTACTACCAGATCAATGAATGAAACAACTGGAAGGCTTGATGAAGACCTTAGTGTAAATTGTAACTATGTAAAGTTAGCAGGATAGCTAAGCCTAATTTATACCCCTTAGTCTGGTCAACTTTTTGTTTAATGGCCAGGCTTGTGTGACAAAACGTTTGCCATCTGTCCATTCTTTTAACTCAAGGCTAAAACCCACTTGTTTAGATTACCCTTTGATTAAGCAAAAACAAATATAACTTTCATTATTATATTATATGTATTTTTTATGATGATTATTATTGATGGCAAAATATAATGTTTGTGTGTTTCATAATTGGTTACTGTGTTATATTACTATCACATAAAGGGTTTTGAACTGTCTGACTTGATTACAATAACGAAAAAGTTTGGTTCTTTTCTTCTATTGACACCACTGGTTTAAATGAGTGAAGTTTAATCAATGAATTTAAAGTAGCTTTGGATAACCAAAGGCTGCCTTTGAGTAAAAGTAACTGGATTCATGTAGTCCTTTAACATAAAATTAAATAAAAGAAGATAGTAATCTTCAATTTACCAAACATTTTCCATTGTGAGAAGATTTTAATTTGTTACTAATAATTATGCCCTATGTATAGAATCTTCACAATAAAGTTATGCCAAAGCCTCTGTGACTGATTACATTCACTTATGTTTGTGTTGACGTTTGGATGAACAAAAAATAATTATAAACCACACAAGACACTTTTCTGTTTATGAGGGTTTAAAAAGGGCTAAACATTTGATGCCTTTAAAAGCAATACTTGAAGGTTGCTGTAAAAACATCTCAGTCTTAACCAATTGCTGCCAGTGGCTCTCCCTGTCTACCTGTTAGACTCCAGTATATACACGCACACCCGCACGCACGCACGCACACACACACACATGTATAAAGTCACAAAGTCCACGGTAGGTGCCCCCGGCCTGCCTGAGCTGTGGGTAGCTTGTAACCCAAGTGTTTTATTAGCAACTGGTCCAACACAGCTAATTGCTTCCTCAGGGAGCCACATCCCTCTTCTCTGTGACTGATTTACAGTCAACATTATGTGTCTCGGCAACTTTGACAGTCTTTTTTTTTATTTCGGTCACAAAAATTTTTATGACTCTACACTGCCACAAATCTCAAGTGAAAATGTTCCTTCAGACCACTTTTTCAGGGCCAAGCAGTTAAACTATACTCAAATGTATTTTGGTGCAACTATTAGCAGGACTTAATGATTATTGTATAAAAAAAAAAAAAACCTTTTATGATATTTTTTGAAATTATTTTAAATGTAATTCACGTTTTTTTTCTACTTTTACACATTAAACATTTTTTACCCTTTTGTAAAAAAAAAAAAAAAAAAAGAAAAGAAAAAAATGTTGCAGATTTTAATAAAACTTCAATTTATCTGTTAGTCTTTATTTTATTTTATTTATCTCTCTGTTTGTTGCCAAACTTTTTCAGACTTAGATGTTTCAGGCAGTAATCAAATTTTTCCATGTAATTTTTTTCGGTGGCCTTTTATCATGCTATCTGAATTCAATTAGTCTCCCATTTTTAAGGCTCTTGCTCTGCCTGTTAGTCTAATTGTCTCTTAGACTGTCAGTTTCTTTTAGTTCTTTGTAATAAGTTTTGTCACAGAAAATGCAAATAATAGAAAAATTAGGCTGAATCTATGCATCAACTGTTATTTGACCCAGTTTTCCCCAAAAATACAGCTGAAAACATATGAACAAAGTGGGAGGATCTGAGCTTTGTGGCTCCTGAGAACTTCCCTTTATTTATTTACTTTCAGCTTTTTTTAAGTGATGATATTTATTTAAAATGAAGCTTTTCATCTTCTTCTAAAACTTTGTTCTTGAGTGTCTTGATTATGAATTCTGCATCTCTGATCATGAAAAGCAGTCACTGGTTTCCGGATTCTTCCTCTTCTCTGCTCTTGTCTCGTATCCGTCTTTGATGATGCCGTTGGGACCTGTGAGATGAGTTTCAAACGGTTGCTCTTCCAAACAGGATATACATGATGTGTAGGCCCGCGCTCTCTGGTGCAGGGATCAAATGATCTTCTTCCGCCTTCCCACTGGTTCCTTCGTTTCTGCAGGGTGGGGCCTGATGGGACGGCTTGAGGAAGAAGAGATCTTCCTGAAGTTTGCTTCAGGGTCATATTGTTACACTCACAAAATTATCATCATCATCATCATCATCATTTAATGTGAAGGACATTATTATATCACAAATAAGTTTGAAATACTGATGTTTAGGTGCGGAAACAAAATCCATTTTCCTTCTGGCCTCTTGTTGGTGCATAATAGTTGAATAAAACCCCAAAACAATGGAGTTAGCAGTGTGGTAAAGCACACTGAAAACATATGATTGACTTGAATAAATAGCTT
The DNA here is from genome assembly GCA_903066825.1 of Alfaro cultratus. Classification (NCBI taxonomy): domain Eukaryota; kingdom Metazoa; phylum Chordata; class Actinopteri; order Cyprinodontiformes; family Poeciliidae; genus Alfaro; species Alfaro cultratus. The sequence goes on from CAEFZX010018303.1 coordinate 157,889, forward strand.
TATGTTGTGTAATACTTATACAATAATAAATGTCACAATAGTTTTGCAATATGTTATCTTACCTACTATTAATTAAATTAATGTTTAATTTGAAGTATTTTTTCATGATTTGCCTTGTGTTTAGCCTTTAAGCTATCGGCTCATGTGTATCCGGAAAAACTTACAGTTTTATATTAGAATGATCATTATTTTAGACCTTTACCCAGCAACTAATAACAGATTTTAGGAGTTACAAAATCAGACTATCTGGCATTAACACTAAAATCTTGCCCTTTTGTATCATTTTTCTTCCATTCTGTATAAGAGATTGAAGAATATTTTATTTAACGAGCCTGTCCATATGAAAGTCTTCACATCTGTTGCAACAAATGTCAAGAAGACATTGAGGATGGACCACTGAGGGACAATGCAGAAGATGCATCAACTCAGTGGCTCAGACAGGTTGTTCTGTGGTTGCAAACAAACGCATGGGGTTAGTATGAAGACCACAGGGACGGAGGAAGGAGGAGTCATTTTCACATTAGCAGAATCTCATTTCGAGAGCAATGCAGCATTCCAGGACCCTTTTATTCGATTAGACTTAATGTCATAAATCCAAGAATGCACTTGCATAAATGGCAAAAGTACCCGATAAATTACTTATTCCCGTCAGCAAATACCCACACTGGCTCACCCTCCCTGTCTACATCCCATGGGCCACATTGCCTCCTCAATCTGCAATATGGAGCATAATTATACTAATTTTTTGAATTGCATTAGCAGAGGGGGAGTCTGGAGAACAGAAAGGCTCTCTTTCTAACCATGAATCTTAACTCTGCAGTCAACCACCATGCATGCACCTCGGAGAGCAAGAACAGGGGGAGGCAAAAATGACCCCTGGTCCCCACTCTCCCCACCACCACCCGTCTCAGGCGCCTTCACCCCCCTCATCTCATTCAGTTCCTCCAACGCTTGTCCTTCTTTTCATATTCCATGTTTTCCTCCCACAGTGACTGTTTAGTCAGATGTTTTACCAAACTCACATATAATAAGACTTTAAAGCAATAGAAACCATCGGTTTTGTAAAAAAAAAAAAAAAAGTGATAATAATGATTTTCAATGTAAACTTTCAAGAATTACTTAGTTCTGTTTTTTTATGCCTGTTTTACTACAACTGAAAGTGCACCTTAACAGCACCTATTTAGATCAGTTCTGATGTCGAGTCGCTAAAATACTGAGTAATCCATTGGAAATATATCGTCTTTATTTCTCTGTGTTTCCTTCTGATGTAGGACCAGTCCCTCATGACCAGGTCACGTCAGATCGGCCTGGCGGATGAGGGACTCTGGGGGGGCAGCAGGGTGCTGGTAGTGGGAACATTGCCTCAGTTATGAAAGACGCCATTGTCCCCTCTGGCTCGCCAACATAGAAAATGAATAAATCAAAGTGGAGAGATCAAGAGCGGAGGAGAAGAGGGAATGGCGAGAAATGGGGAGGGGGGGGCTATCTGACATCTGCATTTTTAAACTGGGCATTTAGCTCTATAAGAATGTTATCTTCATCTTGCAAATGTCACAGTGCTGACGAAGTTTGCATAATTTGATGTGTTTTTACTTTTAATCACATTTACACCTCTGCTCCCCTCTGCAGTTAACTACACACTTAACAGATTTGTGTTTATTGCATTGCTTTTGTCCTCCCTTTGTTTTTATCTTATATTAGCTTAAATGCCCAATTATCAAATGTTTGAAAAGCTTACACTGTGATGTTATTTATGTTCCTTTGATTGGATGTTTTAATGCTTAAATACTTTCACTGATGTTTTATTGGTTTTATGTCTTCAGTCATAAATAGCATGCCGTCTCACTCTGTAAATTTGAAAAGTTGCTAATGTAATCATCAGCATGCAGTCAAAATTGAAAAATGTGACTTGCTGATAAAAAATCAAAGGATTTTTATTTATTTGTTTTGTTTTTAAACCACAGCTACACCCATATGTCATGTGGTGCTAATTTTACAAATGTGTAGTTTGTCTTGCTTTTGCCCAAATCATATTTGTGTGCATTAGTTTCTCTTTTCATCTTGCATTGAATTCTAAACCAAATTAACTCTCTCTGCTTCCATTTAATTTTAATACCGTCAGCGGACTTTATTTGACCTGTTTTCTAACACAGAGAAACTAAGAACTAGAGGTCTGTGGCAAGTGTAGCAATATCATGGCTGGAGGTTGTATAGCAGAATTGTCCAGGTCCAGTTTTAAATGGCCAGTGCTCTGCAGGTTTAATATGTGCTCTTGCTCCTACACAGCTAATTTAAACTGAATTAGTTCCCCAGCATGTTCCTTATCTCCACTGATGGCTGCTTGTTACCCCAGTCATTTGATTCAGGTGTGATATATCAGGACAAAGTCTAAAACATGTAGGGCAAGTTCAAGCCAGCAGGCTGGAAATCCCATTACCCTGAACATGAAGTATCAGGAATAATTTTTGTAAGCTCATTTGTAGCTTTTTTAAGCTCTCTACAAGAGAGCTTAAAAAAGCGTCTGTGACAGTAACAAAATTACATTACATATCTTCTAATATTCCAAAATAGCAGCCAGATTATTGTACATTGTGGATTTTAAGGTTCTATGCAGCTACTTTGTACTTCTTGCATGACATCTTCAAGCTTTATGTAAAAGAGATATTTCAATTCAAAGCATAGTTTCTGTAAAGAATGGACTCTACAATTTATATCTGAGAACATACATAAAAATGATTTGAATTGTTTTAGGGAAGAGTTGACCTCATAAAAGATTAAGAAGCAGAAAGTAATCCATCCATCCATTTTTTGTACACCCTTGTCCCTAGTGGGGTCAGCAGGGGTGCTGGTGTCTATCTCCAGTGAACGTTTCGGGCGAGAGGCGGGGTACACCCTGGACAGGCCGCCAGTCTGTCGGAGCGGAAAGTAATGTAGTAGTAAATTAAAAATAAAAAAAATGTTTATTTTCCCCCTAAATCTTATGTGCTACTCGTAGCTAAATCACATAAGTTTGGTCATATTGTTCATTTTCATTGCTTTATTTATTACTTTTACATTTGAGTTTTCTGTGTTGTGGTTTGTGCTTTTTGTCCTTTACCATTACTCATTGCTAAATTGTCCATTTTCTGGAGTCACAACACACATTTATTCCTCCAAGTTTAAGACCTTTTAGTGCCTGAATGATTCATAGCTCACAAGAACAAAAAAAAAGAAAAAGAAATTCTGAAAATATAGAGTGGAAAGAAGTTAAAATGCCAATTATTTTGTAATGAATAGTAAGAAGATGATACCTTATCCATGGTCACCCTATATGTCAGGGGCATTCAATGTTAATCAGTCAGCCTCTGGCTGACCGCTGCAGATTTACATCCAGTATAAACTGGTATACTGGTGGATCCCTGCAACAGCAAGACAGCAGCTGGCTCTCTGACTCAGTTCAACACTGTGGCACTTTGCTGCTGCCTCTGTTCCCAGGTGTGTGTGTGCTTGTGTATGAGTGTGTGTCTGTGCATAAATGGTGTCTACACAATGGCCACCCTGTGTGACCCTGTGCATCTGTGTCTGCTCGGACAAGGTCCACTGTCCTGCGTGAGGCCGGGTCCTCTCTTCTGTGTTGACAGCACACTACAGGTGCCCAGCACATCTGGTGTTCCACACAGCCTCACAGATCTACCAAGCTCCAGATAACTTACATCAACACAGCCCTGAAAAGAGTGCATTAACGAAATCAGTAGGAACGGAACAAATTGCCCTCAGTAGCTACTTTGAGGAGTAGTCGAAATTAAGCGACTTTTTTTTCCGTGGCAGGGCCACAAATGTTGTCATTATTTGACTGGTCCACAAGTTCATGACCAGACCCTCTCTTATTAATGAAACTTTGTGCTTGGGATGGGATTTGAAACAGTCCCCACACTGTTATTTCCCTGAACACCCCCCACCATCTTTCAGTACCAAACACATGCTGCATAATCAGAACTCTGTCCAGCAACAATCTCTGTTTGCTAACTCTGAAAAGGAAAAAAAAGTTTTGGTTGAAAGGAGCCATTTAGTGATGTTTTTGTGACCTAATAGAATATTTGTTATTCATTTAATAACTTCTAAATGATCTTTTCACAAGAACTGCTCACTTACCCCTCATTTCCTCAGCATGCTAATAAATCGAAACTGACTTTAAATTGTCTGCTTATATAAAATCCAACCTAAACATCTCCTAAACTGTTTGACTAAATTATAAAAGTTAATCTTTCAGGTAAAGAAAACAAAATGTGAGCACAGAAAACCAGTGTGCAAATAAATACCAGCGTTTACCAAGGTAACAGGTGCACTTCCTCCTTTGGCTAACTGGCAATTTGCATGAGAGTCTGAGGAGGAACGATTCTCTGTGTCACCTGTGACACTGATCAGCCGGTAAAACTTACAGCATGTTCGAAGTTTGACTTCTTCCTCATTAACCTAATAACTTATAAATAAAATCTTTCTCCCCTTTTTTTTAAACAGAAATACTCTAAGAGACACTGTTAGTATCAACTTTTCAATCTACCAATTTTAGCACCTTAAAGCACTTTGCAGAAGTTGTTCAGCACTTGTAACAGAATCTGCTGGCTTAACAGTGCTGGATCATCATCCTCCTGCTGTCTTATTCATGTGTGTGTGCGAGTGTGGGTGTGCATGTGTGTGCAGTTCCAGGTCTGGTAGGTCAGGTCACAGGACATGACAGTTGGCCAGTTTAGAGCCGCCTTAAGGCTAGAGCAGAACCCCCAGCCCCCACCTCAACTTTGCTCTCGCCCTGGGTGGCCTTAGTTTTATGAGTTCCAGGAGCAGCTCATCACGGTGCTGAGAACAGGATTTCTGCAAGGGGACTGTTTGTAGGTCAGCCCCGGAGGAGCTACCAAGAAATGTTATTCACTTGTTGTTCATATCTGCATGTGTGCATGCACAATTGCTGATGAGACTTAGTCCGGTGATTTGGGCTTCCTGTGCGCTGCAGTGCGGGGGAAGTGGATATGGGGGTGAGATGACCCTTGACCCTGACCACATGTCCCAGTCTTTTGGTAGATCATCCACATTTCCGCCTGCATTAGCTATTTGCTCATTTTCTTGGTTTGAGAAATCTCACATCATAATAGCTTCGTAATTAGTTAATCTCTGTTATTTCAAACAACATTTTGACAGTGATTTATAGACACGGTGTTAAGTAATTTAGAGATGGCACATTGTAAGTGAATACTATTGTCATTAAACCAAGAAATCCAGTCAAGACAACTCCAAACCTCTACATTATAGCCACAACTGTGCCATGTATGTGAATGTTAATTACATAATACTCACTTATTGCTGATTATTTATTTCCAGACAAAACCTATCGTATATTCAGGATGAAATAGCAGGAGGATGATAAGCCAACAGAACAACTTCTTCAAAGTGCTTTAATGTGTTAAAATTGGTAGATCAAAAAGTTCATACTTAGTGTTTTTTAGAGTTTAGAGTATTTCTGGTTTAAAAAAAAAAGGGAGAAAGATTTTATTTGCAAGTTAACTGTCATCTGATCTCTCAGTTCCATCAACAAGTCCTTTTTCTTGGTCAAAGTTGCAAATCTCGTCTATCCTGTTGCATTACTGGTATTTGTTTTATTCACTTGATGATAGAGAATGTCAGCTTGATAGTTGGGACAGATATGGGAGTAGTTATGACCAGAGCAAGAAATAAATGTTTCTCCAAATGTTCTCAAAAGCACCACAGTCTGCAAATGCCCTGCTGCCTTAGTCTTAGAACTTAAGTTGCCAAACCCTGTTACTCCAAACACCAAGTTGATCACTTGAGTAGCAGGCATTCCCAGCAAAATGTGTTGATATAGTTTGCAATGCTCCTCAGAGCCAGAGGTACTGCTCAAATGCACTGGTCAGAAAGTACACAGCCAGCCTGTCCTCTCTTTACGATGTCCAGTTTTTCGGGACAAAGTCTTCCTTGAAAACAGATTTTTAATTACTCCTGGGGTTAAACCAATTTCTTCTTCTCCATAAGCCATTGTGGTTATTAAAAAAGAAATAATTCACAAGTATTAATGTGTGCAGAGGATATGCTTTGCTACAAAAGCCAAGCTAAAAACATTAACTCTGACCATCAAATCATGGATTGGAAAACCTCTGACATGATTTTTCATGTCAGAGGTTTCTAGGTGTCCCAGTGAGGCAAATTTGAAAACCTATGGGCTAAAAAAAACAAAAAAAAAAAAACAGTTTCACTGCTATATTGTTTAATTAATGGAGACCTGCTCTACTGACAAACACTGACAATCTACACAGATGTGTAAGGAAAGTAGCCGAGAGAAACGTTATTGAGGAAAGAGTATGCACTATTCGAAGTAAATAAATAAACTTTAACTGTAGATATATTTTAGGGATTCTGATAGTGTCTAGAGCAGCAAAGTGGGTCGAATAACGGACTACTTATTTTAAAACATTGCATTTGTTTGACCTTATTTTAACTGTTTTCTAAAGATGAACTAATGATTAATCTGGTGAATAACTTATTCAGAAAAATTGCTATGTGTCACTCATAAAGGCTTCAAATAACTCACAAAAGATCAATGAATTAACAGATCAAATGCAGAATGTAATTTTGTTAAATGACTATAGATAAATATCTTCAACATATGCTTATCTCTGGGTTTCAAATGTTTGAAGCATATTACTAACTATTCCAAGATTATTTCTTTTTATTTCATGTTGGGACCTTACATAATCAAACACAATGTTCAGATGACCTTTCAACCCCCGATTCTCCTGAGAACAGGATGATTCCTCCCCTCTCATTCTCAGCAGTTTTGCTACAAAGGCGGGACTAAGCCACCACAAGGCTTTCTTTGACCGTACCTAATGAGAAGTCTATGGTACAACATTGCAACCAAGAAGAAGTCGACTTCCTTCTCTTGTCTGCATATCAGCCAGCGAGTTGAAAATAATTTAATTAAATACATCTCCGCTTTCCGTGGATTACTATGTCCTTCCCGGCTGTACTCACTATTCCTATTAATGTGATTAAATACTGTTAAATTGCATAATCACAGAGGCTGCAATTAGTGCAGTGTGCTTGTCAATAAAGTGGTTTGTTTCTCCATTGGCAGAGCATGCTCTCCTTCAGCTTCTCAATTCCTGTAATTAAATATAGGGGTCTGCATTCTGGTTTATTGGATTAAATTTTTTACTGATTAGTCCTGTCATAGGTTGATGTGCAAACCAGAGATGGTGGTGTGTGTGCAGAGACAGAGAGTGGTCTGGCGAAATCTGTAAGCATGCATGCATCAAATTATTGCATTTTGTTTATGAGAATTTATCCCCAGAGCTCAAAAGAAATGACAAAACCGAAGACGTAGGGATGAACCAAGAATTCAGCCAATGACCAGATTTAGATCACTTTCAGCTTGATTGTTTCTGACTGGTGACAGGTCAAAAATAAAAAGATCAAATCATTTTTCTAGCCACTGAACACTAAGTGTTACTAGATCACACTGACATCAACACATTTTTGTATCCATTCTGTTACTAAGTGATGAAGACTGATAGTTAGCTTTTTTCAATTAAATTGAGGTGTTTGTTTTTTTTAAGTTTCAGGAAGAAACAAGATATTGGAAACTCCTTGAAAGACAACATTATTTTCAACAGTATGTCAAGACGTGTGTTGATCACGAGAAAGAGCAAGGCGTTTAGCAAAAGACATGCTGAATGGAGAACAGCATTTTTTTTGTGTAGCATAATTTACTTTCAACCTCTACCTCTCTCGGAAAATCCTGGATTTGGAAATATTCATATTGTATTTGAAAGTTGAGGTTTACATTGTAGAGTGCACACTCAGCAAATGCTAGTAAATGCTAGCCAAGAAAATGGTTTTAATCACTAGTAAAGGATGCTGAATTATTTTTTAAATGTTAGCTATGATAATGGAGTTTCTTTTAGAATATTAGAAAAACCTTGTTTTGAGCAAACTGACCTGCTCTACTGACTTTGTAGAGCAGGTCAGTTTATTTATTCTTAATTAAAAGGTTTGATGTGTGCACCTTTCAAAAAACAACATGTATCTTTTATTTCTTTTATGTCTAGACTATGCAGATGTATTAAGGCAGCTCTGCTCTGTTGTGTGTGTGTATCTTTGGTGTGTTGATTCGGTCAGAGGTGTCAGACAGATTAGCTGGTGTGTTACAGGTGCTATAAAAGTTGTTGCTTTGGACACGGCTCATGAACAGCATAATGACTCCTGGCTTGTGTTAATCTCTCTCCACCTGGCTCTGTTTTGGGCCCGCCCAGCCGAGCTGTGTTGCTGGATTCAAGCAAAGGGACAATTAGGAGAGAAAGAAAGCGTCACAGCTACTGCAACACGAAGAAAAACAGAGACGAAGGAGAGTAAGGAACTTGGAGTGCCTTGTAACAGTGTGCACTTCTAAAATTTTCGATATTTTATGTAACCAAAAATAACACAGAAACCACATAGAAAAAAAGTATAATTTTATTTTTAAAGTTTTCATTTTTTTCTAGAGAGTTGTCCCTCTCTTCTTTGTTACCACTGAAATGAAAACAGTGCATCCATTTGCCTAACAAATTCACGTAATAAGTTAAGGGAGCCCCAGTGTGTAATTTAATAGTACAAATGTAGCTGTTCTGTAAAGGCCTCATTTATAGATTTTGGAGACGCTGTTTGGAGCACAGCACAAATATCTAGGGTGATGTTTTAGAGAAGCTTAAAGTAGGATTAGGTGGTGAAAGAATATTCCAAGCTTTTAGTATCCCATTACGAGAAGCCAACTCTGACCTGGAATCGGTCGAAGTCGATGGGAAGATGGATGGAGCTAAATTCAAGAATGTTGGAGATGCAAAGACTTAAGACTGGGTGAAGGTTTACCTTCCAACAGGACTCCAAACAGCCTAAGTTACAATGAAATGGTTTAGATGAAACTATATTGACATGCTAAAGGGGTCAGAGCACATTTCAGCACATCAACAATAAGAATGATTCAGTGCAGATCATAAAGGAGTCCAGGAGTTAAAAGGGTAAAGTAAAACTGAGATTGAGAGCATTTACATGTTCATTGTACTCCCTTATGGCGTGTGTGTATTTGGAGGGGATGGAGAAGGGGGACTGCAGAGTCTGTGGTGTTTGTTTTATTGGCCTTTGGAGGGAAGAGGAACAGAACACTGGATACATAAAACCACATGGCCCGTTGTTTATGTGTGGATGATAGTCTCAAATAAAGCAATTTGAGCCTCAGATTTATCTTTTGCTGTCACACCAGCTTACTGGTGCATTGTCTGTGTTGTCCTTGGTGTATGTTACCAATCTTTAAAACATTCATATAGTTTCTTAATTCCTTCTTCCCCTTTAAACATTTTTAATAAATACAGTATGAAGCAACCATTGGGGGAAACCTGTTCATCCTTGGTTGGGATACTGCCAAGCTGTCACATCGTTCCCCTATGAGGTAGTGTTTTTGGTCCAAGCAGCAGACAGACTGGAAACTCAGGTGTAGTTTGGAACCACAGTGTTTATGAGGCATGGCGTTAGTGTAATCCAAGTAATTGTTTATTACAGGCTTCAGCTGATGTTAAAAGTAATTACCTTCAGGTGCCCCTGCCCTGTAAAAATCTGTTGTGCTTCCTGTCTGGGTGCCTAATGCCACAATCTTAGCTCCTCCCTCCAATGTGTATGTCATTTAACTGGAGCTTTTGAAGGATATTTCATATAATTGTTGCTTTTCTGTAAGCTGCACAGTTGTAAAAATGAGTGCATATGCTATTAATGATCATTAGGTCTACGGTGAAGCAGAGCTATACTGCAGTGACACTCTATCACCTGTGCCCATAAAACTCTGTGTGCCAAGGCGGTGGGGGGGGATTTTAAGTGTGGTGCAGAGCTCTAATGGTCACTTTATTAATCAGACAGATGGACAAAACGTAATCATTAGCACCGCAATGAGCTACTTGCATGACGTGAAACTCAAAGCTCTTTTTTTTATGATAGTGGAGTGAATGAAAAAGGAAGAAAAGTAGAGAAAAGAGAAAGTTTCTTTCAGACACTTACTGGGACTGTTTGTAATCACCCTGCTAAAAGAGGTAAACCTATTACAACGTCTTGCTGTGTTCAAGCGCCTTGAACGTTTCCCTATTTTGTGACTTTACAACCAAAAATGTCAGTGTACATTTGCTTTTAAAAGCAAACACACCCCTTTTAAAATACTTTTTTTTGTGTGATGGACAAAAACACTCTGCTAAATCATTTCAAATGGGGTTTTTTCTGCTCCATTTACAGTTTTACTGTCTTTTACAGTTTAACTTTAAAAAAAAAAAGAATAAAAAAGCTCCACCACTATGATTGAATCACAAAATTAAAACAAGACTTGTTGAAGCACAACATAGGTCAGTTGCCAACAATAATAAAGAGCCTGATTAACTTGAAACAGACCTTGGTTGCTCTAACAGGGATTTTTCTTAAATTTCCTTGTTCAACTTCTTTAGCTAAAGCCTGTTTGTGGACAGGCTTTGTAAAATCTCTTTTACAAAGGATTAAAAGAGATCTCGTCATATTAAAGTATCAGAGTAAAAAACAAAAAAATATATAGGTTTAAATGTACACCATAGTATAGCTGATGTTGTCACCAATATGAATCCCAATTATTCACTTCATACTTTATCTATATAGTGTGCAATTGAAGAAATAGAGAAAAAAACTTATAAAAATATATTCAAATGTATTACAATCTAGTGTTGTGATTAATCACAATTAAATACTATGTTTAACTTTGTTAAATCTTGAAGACTCTTTGGCTTATGCATGACCACTAGTTTTCATGTCAACACATTATTGCACCTGAGTTGAAGATTTCCGTGGCTCATCCAGAGCCTCTTGGCTGCATTTATGGGCTGTGGGGGGAAGCTGGAGCACCTTGAGAGAATCCACACATCCACAGGGAGAACCTGCACGTTCCATGGAGAAGAAACCCAGGACATTCTTGCAGCAAGGTCATTGCTCCACTATGCAGTTCTTGCAAACTCATTGAACCACTTACTGTATCTCTTCATATTTCAGTTGTCTACTACTTTGTGTCCAATAAAATGAAATTTGTGTTTGTACCTTGAGAAAATGTGAAAAGTTTTATTAGGTAGGTGGGCATACTTTTACTTTAGAGTACTTAATAAGCTTAAAGATAAAAGGGGCAGAAAGGATTATGTCATCTTCAAACAGACATGCATGCAGGCACTTCACTGACACATGTGAACAGACACAATTAGACGAGCACAATCAGTGACAGAAACTGTGATTACACTTACAACCATCGCACATGTGCACATAATGACTCAACAGGGAGCAGAAATTGCTCACAATTGTTTACTCGGTTGTCCTTCTGTGCTGTGTAAAAGTGATTGCTGGCAGTGAGATGTCAAATGGGTTGCATCTTTGACTGTTTTCGCCTGATATTTTACAGTTTCTTCCATTTTCTTGCTAGTTTCTTATCTGTTACTGTTTAATTTCGACAAAGTAGCAAATCAAATCTCTCTGAGAGCGTCGCCGTCATTCCGCCTTTTAGAGAGGAGCCAGAGATCTAATTGGGACCAGTTTAGAGTAGAGAAACTTGCAGACTGAGACAAAACCGCAACCCAAAGACCATTATTGCAAAGTCTGACAAATATCCCTCACAGATGAGTTTCTGCAAACAAATACTGTTCACAAAAGTGCAAAGGCACGCGTGTGCACATCCACGCAGCTGCACATGCTTGAGAGAAGTTAGCATCTGTCGCTGAAACATCCGTCAGAGCCCTCACATCTGTGTGCTCCGGCTCAAGTTATTGGCTCGGGCCCCCACACCCGCACACGTTCCCCTCAACTGGGTTTGGCCCAGAGCCACACTCCCTCGGTTCTCCAGCTGAGTGATACATGCGCTAACCTCAGACGACGATACTGTGCTGTAGCCTATTTAAAGTATCCCCGACGGTAATGCGATATGGTGGGGTTTATCTGAAACATTTTTTTGATTTAGAGGGAGATGTGGCAACTGCCTAATGGCGTTATCGTCTTTTGCACGGTGACACATGTTGGAGGCTTTTCTGGCCAGCACACTGAAGCGGCAAATGCTGTCCAACCCGTTATTCCTCATCTGTCCAAAACGTGACTTTCCTCCATAGCTTCCAAACAGACAGAGATCAGTTGAGGGACATGATTGACGTATGCTGTTTGAAGCACTGTTTACAAAAACCCACTGACACAATATGCAGAGCAGTTTAAGCACTTTGACTCACATTCTTCATTTTCAAGACTCTGTCAGATCTTCTTAAAATGACATTGACGAGGGTTCAGTCCAGGCAGAGTTTTAATCTTGCAAAGCTTTTGTTTTCTTGGCATCCTCAGCAACAGCCTCAGCCCCTCTCTTTCCCCCCACCTTGACCCCCAACTTACCCGGCCTGAGGTCATTAGTCATAAACAGAGAGAGGGGGAGGAAAAGGAGAGCGCAAAGGAAACAACGCAGAATGGATCCTATCATGAAACCCCACAGGCCAGGGAAGTATCACCATTTGGCCAATGCCTGCAGCCAATTGTTTTTTCTTGGGTGTTTGTAAATCAATTTTTTCATGAATACATGTGCTTGTGTTTTTGTCGGTGATTGCATGTTTGTGTTATGATTCGTCTTCCCAGAGATATTACCAAGGCAACTGCTCCGGGTGTTCAGATGTGCTGCCACGCCAGCCAACGCCACCACATGAGCATAATACGGTTCTTATTTGCAAAGTTCTTCAGTAGCCATCAAGAATAGTCATGTTTGGATCAAAAAGCTAAACTGTGTAAAAAAAAAATTAAATACTCAGAGCACTTAAACATTTGTATATTCTGCCATATTACAACAACAAAGTTGAGTGAATTTTACTGAGATCTTATGGGATAGTAAAGTGGAAGACAGGTGATATGTGGTCTTCAATTAAATTTAAATAAAAGTGTGATGTTCATTTGTGTGCTTTGTGGAACCCACTTTAGCCTCATTCACAGCAGAAGGTCTTGGAGTACGTCTAAAGTTTTGCTGCTGATTCATAATTTGACTGCACTTCTGACTTGTTTAGGTTTGTTCACCTTCTGGAAGGTAAACCTCCTCCTAATCTTCAGTATTTTCTAGCTACTTAACATGTTTCCTGCAACAATTTTCCTGTATTTAGCTCCATTTACTTTTCTATCAACTGTAACCATCTTCTCTGCTACACTAAATGAAAGTTTCCCCACAGTAGGATGCTGTCATGGCTGTGTTTTGAATAGAAATTGTGTGGTCTGTATGATTTTATTTGGGTGTTCTGAGTAGAGGGGATTTTTGCTTGTGAAAGGTTTGAAAAGCAATCATTTTCTTTACTCATTGCAACAATGCTGTGCTTTCTGATTACATGATTACATGTCAGAAAGGACATGTAATCATGTAATTTTGCTAGGCCCTGTCGTTGTGTCTTGAGTGCTCTGCACTGCCTTTGGAATATTTGTAACTTCATGGATAGATTGGTTGGTGGTTTCACCAGATACGAGTTGTCCTAATCTGAATTTATGTACTTGCGGTCAAATCAATGAAGATTAGTATCACCATTTGTCGCTCTGACATGAACAATGTTTCCGGCCAGCTTGCTTTCATAAATTTTGCCAAAATCCATTCCACTTTTATTCTGCTTTAAATTGAATCCAGAATGTTAAGGCCCCATCCACTGAGTGAGCACACCTTGTTTTAGAAGATTTAGGCCTCGGGTAAAATCAATCTTCGAAAAGTATGTAAGTGGAAAGGCTCGGCCTGCCAAAATATTCCCTTTCACTATTCAGCTGGCTTTCTGACACTTGATGAAAGAGGGATTGGATTTGAATCTAAGTAGTAATAGAGATTAGTTGTCTCCCAGGCCCCTTGTTGCAGAAAGACAGTAAGAGAATAGGCATAACTGAGTGATCAGATCTATTCTTTCTTCTCTGATACCATGTACAGTGTCCAAAAAAGCCAACCCTGCAACTTTTTAAATCCCTCAGGAAAGTGAATAAGGGTCTTCTGAAGCTGTCATGTATTGATGTACATTATTTTCTGGTTTTACAGGATGCAAGCACATGTATGTTTTGTTGAAATTGAGTCAGAGCGAAACAAAGCCTCACTGGGAGGAGGTTCTCACCATGTTGGAAACCACAGCATGACCGGCGCCAACGCCAATGAAGCATGAATTATAACTCCATATTTTCCAAATTCAATAAATAATCCCTCACATATTTAATCATTTAAAGTCTCATTATGATTCGAAGCCATTCCAGTGACAGACTATGATTAATTTGTCACACACCTGCCATGTTGTAATTGCCGCCAGGCTAAAGCGGTGCAAAATTATCGCAAGAGCGTTTATCCAGCAGCAGCATGGGTCACCATTCTTACTCACCGGCACCAACAGAAGCAAAAATATTCAGCCGACCTATAAGCACAAGCACACACCCAGAATGAGTCCCTGGTAGCTACGGTGTTGCAGCTATCAGAGTATCACAGCCATGTGTTGAGTGCAATAATGTTAAAGGTAATGACAGGCTCAGCTTATGTGCTCAATAAGGCTCCCCAAGTGCTAGGTGTGGAAAGGTGTCTGGCAGAACGCCTGACCACAGCACTCAAAGACCACTTTGTCTGCGTGCCCAACTCCCACCGTTACCTGCTCGTGTTGTGGAAACAGCCCGATGTTGTCACACAGTTGATTTAATAAAATTAGATCCTCAAAATGAGCCTTCTAACGTTTCAAGGGTGCAATAATGGAAACACACAGACGTCTCCCTCCGCCCTCTGTACAGCTTCACAGGCATCCTTCCAGAGTCTGAAAGAGCGGGGCAGACCTGGGGGTAAACGGATACTTCCCCACTGTGAGCTTAGTCGTCAGGGTATGGCACGAGTACTGCAACACCACATCCAATCCAAGCTCACATCCAGCCACAGCCCTCGCTGTTGCAGCAGTTCACAGACTTGTTAAATGATGATTGCTTAAACAGAAAATGTCTAGAAGGAAAATAAAGGTGGCACCCATACGTTTCAGGCTCTGCTGTGGCTTTGTAAGTTGGTTTTAGGAATGACAGGAAGCCAGTTTATGTAGTTTCCTTTAGGCTAAAATGAAACCGATTACAAATTGATTGTTTTGGGAGAAGTGATTTGTTATAATCATACTGAAACTACATTGCAAATAATCGACACGGCAGATATTTGCATGGTACATCTTAGCCGATTTTGTCCAAGAGCTGGGAATACAGAAGGATGATCAAGTTGCCAGAAAAGGTTGGCAGGATAGAAGCTTGGAAAACATGTAGATCCCCCACTGATGTCCTAAAACAACTGATTTACAGCATTTTGTAGGATTACAAATTACTCCCTCTGAAAAGATGACAAACACTTACTTCAGCTGGAACATTCCCTGATCCCAGACCATTTTGTTACAGCAATGGTTTATTTATTTTTTTTAATCTGAAAATCCAGTCCAAGTAATTTTAGGCAATGAATAGTTGTGGGGCTGTTTTGAAGGTTGCATTTGAGAGGAAATTACTCTGAAGATCCCTGTGCATTTCTTAACAAGATGTAAGGAACTGATTCTGATCTGCTGTTTCTATGCATCCTCAGTTTTAGAATATTGTCCAGCTTTTCATCAAAACCATCTAGACATCATGGGACTACTTAAATTTGTGCACATGGGGCCAAGACCTATTTGATACAAATGCAGGGGTGCTTTTTGTTAATATTTTGTATTACATTTTGCCAAGTATAAAGTAGATAACTCTGGTCTAGTATAAATAAAGCAGTGTGACATTAATGTGGCAACTATTGTCACTACACTGTCCTTCTCTCTTTCTTTTTGTTTTGTCTTTTGGGTAAAAGGTTCTGAGGTACAGCATATATACTTTTTTCTAATAAATTCACAAATTATTGTACTTTGTAAAAGGATAAATCAAGAAAGAGATAAAACGGGACCAAAAATTATAAGCATATATTACTGACCCAACAAAACTGTCAATATTATCACATAAAGTCAAGGGCTGTGAAGCATACAAATGAGCACCAATCATAGGTACTGTGCATATTTTTTGTGATATTTTCTTTTCAAATTTAGGTGATTTTTGTGGGGTGAAGAGTGTGATGCACATTGCTTACTACTCTAACTATACTCAAGTCTTTCATGGATTCTCTTGTACAGAATGCGCTTTTAAAAAGTTATTTCAATTTCCATTGTGATTGGCATCTTGTTTTCAGTGGATGAGCACCCAAAATAAAAGATTCAGAAAAACGAGGCAGGAATAAGAGGTCAACAAATGCTTTCAATATTAAGAAAGGATCTGTGAGACAAGTCAACAGAAAATAGGTCCAAACAAGCATCTCAAAGTTTGTCATGGCAATCAAAAAGGGTGGGGGGAGGAGCAGCAACAAGTTAGCAACAATAAAAGACTTTAAACTATTCAAAAAGAAAAAAAAAGGTATGCTTAGGATGCCAAAAAACATTGCCATCTACCTCATCAGAGGAGAGCAGAAAGCAAAACCAACAATGGAACAGACTAACAAAAAAGAACAAGAACACAAAATTGAAAAACAATATTTCAACAAATTGACACAAAACCACAAAAATGCTAAATTACGGAAAGCCAATTATGGTATCGTGAACTCGAACAAAAACCACATGAATGTTCATTTGTGGGACAACTTATTGGCTTGTTCAGAAAGCTAGAAATTTTCAACGCTTTTTTTTTTCCCCCCAAGCAATGATTGTGAGCAATTTAGATCTAGTTATTACAGCTTTGTTACAGTTGCTTAAAAAACCCTGATTTTAAGGGTATGCTAAATCTATTCAGTTCACGCAATTCTAGTTTTCTCACTGAACAACTCTGCGCAACAAAAACTTGGATTGTATTTAGCTTTACCGCATGTGGCTTCGTAAGCCATTTTATTTTTTGTAGAATAAAGCATTTGAACATAACAGTAACCTTCACTTATTTTCCCATTCACTATGGGGAATTATTTTCTCTGGGCAAAGTTAGCATTTTCAGATTTTGCTGTTTCTTGAATTGTTTTACCTTGTTTTGTATTGTTTCACACATTTTACTTTCAAAATAGATTTATTGGGGTTATCATTTTTTACTTTTTATTATTGATACGAATGCAAAACTTAAGTAAAGGTGTTCTATTTTTAAAGCAAGGGATTCAAATCGTCTTCCTAGGAAGGCATAAATACCCTGGTGTTTCGCGTAGTTGTAAACCCACTAATGTGTGCTGAAACCTGCACACTGCTAGAAATTAAGGGTGTGGGGATCATGCATGTCTGTATTTGCATAGTTGGTCCTCAGTTCATAAAGAGAATTTGTGGTCATGACTGGGTGTAGCAGAGACAACCTATAAGTAATGGTTTGAATTCTCAAACCAGCAGAGTTTCTAAGTAACATTCAATGTGAGTTTCACAGAAATTATTTGCATAACTTATTCCAGGCAGTCAAATCAGAGGCCCAATAGAAGCAAATCTTTGATCACGTAATAGTGTATTTTTAAGAAAATGTTTTACGAGGTTTTTTCAGAAGGGATTTTATCCCTAAAATAGTTTGCTATCTTTACACAAGCTTCCAGGCAACTGTTTTTGTTTACAAATCTTCTCCTACCAAAATACCAGTGCTTTAGAAAAATATTTATATCCCCATTATTTTTTATTTTGTACTGTGTGACATTATGACCACAAAATTTAATGAAATTATTTGAGTACTTTATGTGATTGCCACATCTTGAAGGTAGGAACCTGCTATAGTGGTGTTTATATGATGCCGGGATTAGAAATGTGGTCAGAGCAGGTGGGAATATGGATGGAGGTGAATACAAGGAAATCCTGGAAGACCACCTGCAATAAAGAGCAGGTAGAGATTCAACTTTCCGCAGGACCAAACTCTCCAAACAACCACAGCTGCACAGTGGTTTAAATCTAAGCGTATGTTAGAATGGTCCTGTCAAAGTTGAAGTTTGAAGTTTGAGGTTTAAGCAGGACCAAAGTGAAAAAGTTTAAGGGTTATGAATACCTTTTCAAGACTATAGTAGTTCATTATGTTCATCCAGTTAAATATTACGGCCTATAATTTTTGTAAATACAGAAAATATGCATTGTTTGTGCATTTTAAGGACACGAACTTGTGAACTGTGTGCACAGTAATAAAATGTATGATTCCAAATGTCTTGCTCCTGTGCTCAACATGTACGATCTTCCCATGAGTCAACAATGACAAGTTCCAAAAAAAGAAACAAAGAAATAGTCTAAAACCTCAGAATGCCCCCTATCTTTTTACCTCCCTCATGTCTTCTCTGTCCTTGTATCCCTCTGTTCTTCCTTCCCATCTGCAGTCTATGTAGGGGGGTAGACAAAGTGGGGGAACTGCACATCTGAGGTTTATTTGGCCTTCCCCTGGGGGAACTCTGCATCTAAAGGAAACTGCCAGAGCTTTCTGGTCAGCTTGGCGTGCTCTCAAAAGCACAGGCAGACATACAGGCGGACATACAAACACCACTCAGCTGGTTTAAGTCACCGCCTGTTGCTTTGTGGCAAGAGGTGACTGAACAGTGGCAAGCTGTACAGTTTCTTTGCTCCTGTTGTTTTTATTCATCCAGTGCAGATTAGGTAACTGGATATTCTATTTGGTTTTGACATCATGAACCATCTACTCCCTACTGTGTCACTTTGAGAGACCTTAAGTGGTGAAAAAGTATACAGCGACCTCCAAAAGGATTCATAACCTTTGAACTTTTCCTAGAGTTCAACATTTTCTAACCATAAAATTCAATGTCTTGCCTATAATTAAAATTCAGCACCTTTTATTGTGATACAGCTCAATAAAATCTAATGTAAATATTTGCTTTCAGCAGTCCCCTACATCCAAACTGCTAAGTGAGACAGAAACCTAACACTGCACATCCCATCTCCGCTGTGAAACGCTGTGGTGGTGGCAACATCATGTTTCATGACAGGGGTGTCAAACTCATATTTTGGGTCACATCAAATATCCTTAAAGGGCCGGTTGTCATTTGTAGAAGAATGTATTGATAAAACTCCCCACTGACAAACTGTTAAAATGAAATAACAGTGAACATTTTTACAGGCAAAAATGGGTTTGATTTAATCGATAAACTATTTAAGAACATAACTTTTATCTTGAAAGTTCAATTTATTTGGCCCTCTATACTAGGTGGCTACATAAATAATTATGGGAGGTAACATTTTGACCTATGGCTTTGAGTTAAACACATGTGTTGGATGGGAAACTCTTCTTTTGTAGACACTTTGAAGCTGGTAAGAAGTGATGGAAAGACAAACAGCGAGTTTGAAAAATAAAGCCAGAGCTGCAGTGTAATGATTTTTATGTCAGAATGACCTAGTCAAAGTCCAGACCTAAATCTAATCAAGATTATTTGACAAGATTTAAAAATAGCTGTTTCTAATCTGACTGAGCTTGAATTGTTTTACAGATAATATATACACCCCTAAAGAATTTGTGCTGTAATTGTGCTGAAAGGATTTTAAAAGCTACTTTAACGACACACTGTATATCTATTGAAAACATAAAAACAAAAGATGTGTATGTCAATAAAAACGGGGAAAGCATTGCTCACAGAATTGTAGGTCATTCAGCTTTAAATTCTGCATTGTTGTAAACATTTCAATTTTCCTTTATATTAATGTACTTTACTCTCTTTTTCAAAGGAAATTTATAAGCGGTTTGCCAACCTCAGCATCTCACCTCAAGACACAAAGACAACAACAGTGGCACCTTTTCATTGCAATCCCCCCCTGGGTGCAGTTGGGGTTAACATGTGAATCAGAGGGAGATAATCACAGAGAGACCCCTCCTCTGACCCGGGTGTACTTATCCCTCCCCACGCCTGTCGACCCTGAGAGGAAGTGATTCGCCGGCTGAGTGACCTCCCCTGGTGGCCCTTCCTGTCCCCATGTTGCCTCGCAGGAAGGAAGGATGCGGTCTGCTGTCCTCAGGCGCCGCTCAATCACTCTCCCCTCCTCGGCCTGACTGGAAAAACCAGATTATTGATTCCAGGCTTGTCTCTCCTCATGCTCGCTTATTTTTGTCTCTTCCATTTTTCATCCTCTCTCTTGTCTGAGCATCAGCTTGATCCCACTTTCATCCCCTTTCTTCTTCTGTCATTTTTTTCATGAGCCCCTTTGAAAAGATAGAACACTGTGAACACTGACAAAGCACAGCAATCCCCCTATTCCCACCCAATTAAACTCAAAAGATTAACAAGTGATTTACTATCTGCGCTTTGATTTTTCTGCCTCACATATGTTTAATTGTGTTGTTCTTGTTTTATGGCTCACACATTTACATTATATACGACATTTATTTCATGTGGTGAAAAAGTCCCAAGGTTAGGCTTCTGGGTTTTTGTCTGTTCTTAAATGATGCGCAGGACCAGCTTGAAAAACAGGATAACCATTTAGAAAGAGAAGGGGATTTCCAGGCTGTGAGATAGACAACAAAAACCTCAGTAACAACATCAGACACTGCTTTGGTTACTCTTGGCTAAAGATTAAAAACAGGAACTGAAACCCGAAAAAGGTGAGAAGGTCAGGAAAACTCTTTACTCCAACCTCAACCGTCAGTCATAAATTGTAGTTGTTGAAAAACAATGTCATGGAGGAGAAAAACTTCATTCTTGAAGAGTTTCACCTCTTATTCTAGTTTTTTGACAGGATCAAATAACATAAACTTTTTCACAACCGTTAGACATAATAGTGTACAATAGTCAGGGGCTTGTTGTTCCTCATCAAAATGTTCTACACAATATAGCTTGGAGCGCCGTTTATGATCATGTTTAAAGGACGTTTATGTTAAAGATGGGTTATTCAAAAGAAAACAGATTAAAGCTGCGTAGAAAGCTAAAATAAAGCCTTTATATTTCAATCACTCTTAGGAACATATTAGATTAAACGTACCAGCACTTGGTTAGACGTGCCAGTCCAACCAATACAGCACACATACGTAAGTTTATATATTAAATATGTGTGTCATAAAGATACAATAAATAGCTATTTATTCTTCAATAAACAAAACAAAAAAAAAATTAATTAGCCTATGTCAAAATTTTCCTTTTTTAATTTAGTAATAAGGGTCCAAATGAAAACATGGTATGAGTCTACAGGGCAGGAGTTTATAGGTTTTTTACTTCTTCCTACTCCTTTTTGAGGATGTTAAGATTATTGCTGTACAAAAATATGTCTTTTGCATTTCTTGTTCATGATTGTTATTTTAGACTACCATGTAAATAAATAAATAAAAAATAATTTAAGAAATTGGTCAATTTGTAATTTAATTTATTACTTGGATCCAAATTTTTGTATGTAAGTTTTCATACTACTAAGATTTATATATTTTTTGTTATTTTGTGCTACACGATTCTTAAAATTTGACTTATCAACTGATAACATGAAACAGCTGGAATGTAGATTCAATCCACTTTGGATTCAAACAGCTGAAAACCAATTTTCTGGATTATTATA